>CM062292.1:403066853-403275468 GCA_031216915.1 Pictodentalium vernedei | reverse complement strand
TCATCATAACGCTTGTAGGGTGGTGCGGAAAGAAAACTCATATACCGTCGAAAAGAATGCGAAACACAAAGTTTCCGCCAACGCACCTCCGGGTATAATCCGGAGGCTCATTGGCTGAAACATTGCTTGTATTTTTCATGCATGGAAGAGCGAAACTACGCATCACAGTTTTGATTGTTTGTTTGTTTTTTTTATGTTCTTTTTTTTTGGGGGGGGGGGGGGAGGGGTATCCACTTCCGACGTTTTATGTATAATGTATAAATGATCAAAAAGCTTGCCTTTTATTATTGGCAATGACTTAATTGAAACGTTTTTGTCAGTTGAGAGGTTTTGAATTTAGTTTTAGAGCAAAACTAAATTCTCGGGACAATGGGAACTTGAGGAAGTTTCTTCACTTCCTGGTGATATTTCTCGTTATTTTTATACATTACATGTGTTTTTCTGGCAGAAAGTGACCAAGGGTTTGTACTTGACCAGGATATTTTACAGGCCCGCATTTTAGGCGATTATAGTCGCTTTTTAAAACATATAAATTATAATTTTAATACCTGAAACGGGGGCCGGTGGCTCAGTAGGTAGAGATGCAGGCTGCAAGCTGAGAGGTCCTGGGCTCGAATCCCACCCGCGACAACCGCGTTGGGTGCTTGACCAAGACACTTCATCCCAACTGCCCACGTGGGGCGCGGTGGCGTTGTGTACTAAGGCGTACTGTACGTTGATGGGGCACTTGTCTTCAACCAATGCTAACCCCGTTTGTGTGGAGTTCGTACATTGGAGAGTCTGACGGTTGCTCGCCGTTGCTCGGTGATTCTCGCCAGGTACTCCGGCTTCCTCCACACGTAAAACTGTCCGACACGAGGTGACCCTGGCTGTCGAAAGTGTCGTTAAACCCCACTGAAATATTTTATTGAAGTTGCCTGCTGTATGCTCAGTTCCAATGTGTTATCTCCCCTGAATTCGGAAAACTGTTGTTTGTTTTTGTGAGAATTAATCCAAATTCAGAACTAATTAATTAACCCCCACTCAAGTTATGATAATGTTCGAAAACGAGGACGCGTAGAGATTCATTGGCACATGTGTTCCATTACCTTGATTACATGCAGTACAATGGGATCGCGGTGGCCCAGTGGTAACGGAGTTGGACTTCAAACCGAAAGGTCCACGGTTCTATTCCCACCAAGAGTAACTGCGTTGTGTCCCTTGGGCAAGGCACTTAATCCCAATTGTCAACGTGAGGGCACGCTGGCGCTCTGTACTGTACCAAGGCGTACTGCGCGTCCCTGGTGCACGTGTCTTCAACCAATGCTAACCCTGCTTGTGTGGTGTTAGTAAGTTGTGGAGTCTGACAGTTACTAGCCGTTTCTCGGTGGTACTCCTAGGATACCCCGGCTTCCTCCACCCCGTAAAACTGTCCGACACGAGGTGACCCTGGATACCGAAAGTGTCGTTAACCTTTCACCCAACTTAACTGCCAAAACCGGTCAGCGCTATTCACAAAAATCGCCAGTTAACTTTTATTACTTTTTTTACATTTTTGTGTCTCAAAAACATAGGTTATGACCCCTCTTTGGAACGAGCTCGTTCGAAAGAGGGGTCATAACCTATGTTTTTGAGACAAAAAATGAAAAAAATTTCTTGCTCAAGAATTTTGTTTGTAAGTGTCGTCTGCTTTTCATGTAAGTTGTGGAGTCTGGCAGTTGCTAGCAGTTGCTCAGTGGTTCTCTTAGGATACTCCGGCTTCCTCCACCCCGTAAAACTGTCCGACCGAGGTGACCCTGGGCTGTCTAAAGTGTCGTTAAACCCCAATAAATAAATAAATCACATACGATACAACGCAATTTCGTATTACGGTGTCTGTAATAATTTTATCTGGAATTCAAACTAAAAGTCTTTTTTCTAAAGAATTTACCTCTCCTTGAACATAACGGATTGCACTCCTACCTCCTACAGTGGATTGGAAAATACAGTTTTAACCCTTTCATCTGAGGTGGTGTTCTCCATGTCAGTTCAATGACAGCAATTAGAGCATCCATATTCATTATTGGAGGATAGAACTACTCCGCACATTAACTTAACAGCCATCCTACCTAATGGAATTAAATATAAACTATCATGTTCCTGGACCAGAAAAACGGTTTCAAAGGGTTAATGATATTCGATTAAAATCAGAACCCCTCGTAAAAAGCAGAGCTTGTTTACTGTGGTAAAGAATCTCTGTTTTATTGGTAAAATAGGGCTCGGTAGCAAACGCCTGGGTTGTAAGTCCTCTAATTGGGCAACATGGATATAAACGATCGGCTGCACTGGACTTTATTACATGTTGTGGTAATGCTTAGCCAATGTTCTGAAATATGTGACTTCAAACACAAATAAATAAAAGAATAAATAAATTCAGAGTATTTTTAACCTTTTACCTAACATAAAAAAGCAGACGACACTTGCAAAAAAAATTCTTGAATAACTAAATTTTTTCATTTTTTGTCTCAAAAACATAGGTTATGACCCCTCGTTGGAACGAGCTCGACGAGCTCGTTCCAACGAGGGGTCATAACCTATGTTTTTGAGACAAAAAATGAAAATATTTTGAAAATTAATTGACGATTTTTGAGAATAGCGCTGGCCGGTTTTGGCCGTTACGTTGGGGTAAAGGGTTAACCTACTGGAAATCGAATGTTTTTCTAAAACATCACAGTATTTGAAAGCTAGACGTCATGTCTCTTTGTTGATTTTAAACTGCAAAAATCAGTGCAAAAACTCTTGGCTCAGTTCAAAGAAAGCAACTTGTCTTAGTTTGTTTCAGTCTGTCATTCTGTCCATATATCCTGTTATCACCTGTATCTTAAAGGCGCTTTGACGCATTTGTTTCAGATTTTCCGAATTGATCAGACATTAAGTAAAATGGATGCACGTCAATTGTTTTCGAAAAAAAAATCGAGATGACCAACTGTCGGCCATTTTTCTTGGAAATTGTGCGTTAGTTTTCTGGCTAGAACTTCTGAACGACCTATCCGGTTTTAATAATTTTTGACATGGATGTGTAGCAGCATAAGGTAAATAACATGTCTTGCGGGTTTATATTTTCACGCGCATAAATTATACAAATTATTCGAACTTATGCTTTTTTCGTTTTTAAGCCATATTTGTATATATTATTTGGTGTGTCCTGTTCCCACCTGTATCTCTGAGACGTTTTGACGTTTTTGTTTCAAATTTTCAACAACGGTCTGACATTATGTAAAATTGAAGCGCGTCAGTTTTCTTTTTTTCTAAAATTTAAGATGGCCGACTTGCGGCCATTTTTGTTGGTAATTGTGTGTAATTAGGTTTCTGCCTAGAACTTCTAAACGACATTCCCGATTTATAAAATTTTGGTATGGAGGTGTAGGCATAAGATAAATAACATATCATACGCGTTTTTCCCGCGCATACATTACGCAAATTAGACGATGTTAAGCTTCTTTCAGTCATATTTGTATATCTCAGAGACACTTTGACACATTTTTTTTTTTCAAATTTTCAGCAATGATCAGACATTCTGTCAAAATTTTGCATGTTAACTTTTTTTTTTTTAAATGAAAGATGGCCAAACTGGCGGCATTTGTTTCTGGAAATTGCGTGTAATTAGTTTTCTCCTCAGAACATCTAAACATTTCCGATTTCAGTAATTTTTGGAATGGAGGTGTAGCAGCATAAGATAAATAACATATCATACGTTTTTTTTTCTCGCGCATTATTTATTCAAATTAGACAAACTTAAGTTTTTTTTCAGTCACGTTTGTATATATTATGTTGGTGTGTCCTGTTACCGCCCGTTTCTCAGAAACGTTTTGACGCTTTTGTTTTAATTTTCAGCAATGATCAGACATTATTTAAAATTGATGCACGTCCGTATTTTTTAGAAATAAAATTCAAGATGGCCGACTGAAAGCCATTTTTGTTGGAAATTGCGTGTAATTAGTTTTCTGCCCAAAACTTTTAAACGACATTTCCGGTTTCAATGTTTGGTTTGGAAGTGTAGCAGTATAAGATAAATAACATAGCATACAGAATTTTGTCAGTCATATGTGTACATATTATGATTGTGTGTTCTGTTGTTACCACCTTATCTCAGAGACACTACGAAGATGTTTTTTCTCATTTTTACCAGTGATCATACATTATACAAAACTGATGCATGTAATTTTTTTTTGATTTTGGTAAAAACATTCAAAGCAGTATTCCAAAATTTGGTGACACCGCTTACCGCGCGGGAACTATTGTCCGATCGCGGACGATCAGCGTTGCACCTGTTTTACTTTTGAAGTTGTCATTTTGATCTTTGAAACAGGCATTTTGTTACCAGTCTTCCTGATGGGAGCTTTCTTGAGATTCAGTTTCAGAAGTTGGTGTTATTAGTGATTCAGTAACTTATTCATCAGATATAATTTTCTTTCCCATAATTGCCCATTATCGAGCTCGGCAACGATGCTTACAAACTCGCCTGATGTGACTTTGCTCTCGGCCTATATGAACCAAGCTAGAATTGTCCCACCTCTTGTTACTAGGCGCAGCCATTTTGCTTCCAGTGAAATCGTTCGTCGTCATTCGTCTGAAGCAACTAATTAGCAAAATTGCCGTTAGCAGGCAAACGGGAGTAGTTTTCGAACTTTTCGCATGGTGAGGAATTAATGATGACGCTCGTTAGGATTAGGTGGATGAAGAAAAGAAATAAAAGAGTTGTGTAGAAAATTCATTCCCACTAGACCAATTCCCTTCAGACCAACTCCCACGAGGCCAATTTCCAAAAGACCAATTCCCTTTAGACCAACTGGTGTTCTACTTTAAAAATAATTCTATATCAATAATTTGATATCTATTTATAAATATTTATAAAATAAGCAGTCTGTCATTTGCAGGATGAGGTCCCCAGAGGGTGAATTTGCTGATCCTATCCCACACAGTGGGCCAGTTTTTCCTCTGGGTACCTCTTTCTGTTTATGTTTGAGACCTTGATTCAGGTTGAGGTTCACAGAGGGCAAATTTAGTGATGCTACCCTGCTGTGCAGGGTAGCACCACCAAATTCACCCTCTGGGGACCTCGTTTTTCAGATGATAGTCTGCTCATTTTCTGGCTTGTCGATATTTTATAGATTTTTATAAATAAATGTTTTCTAATTATCCTTAATCAATAACAGTATGTAGTTGGTCTAAGGGGAATTGGTCTTTTGGGAATTTGCCTAAAGGAAATTGGTCTAAAGGGAATTGGTCTAGTGGAAAGACACCGAAAATTCATCGCAAACGAAAATTCAGAGTCGTAAGTGGAGATTCATCGAAGTGGGTGAGGAGGTCGTTCAGCTATCGGAACGTCGCGGCTTCCCCAAATGGAGAAGTCCAGACGTTCTGATAACTAACTTAGATTATCAGGAGAAGAGGAAACTTAGACTTTGTGAAAAGAATGAGGAACAATACACTGTCACAAAACTTTAATAGATCAGAGAACATTTTGTAATTATTTGTTTTAGTATAATAATCAAAGAGTTTATTACTTAGCAGTCCTGGCAATCTAGAAAATCAAGGGGTGTAAAACAGTTGCCCTCCTCAGATTGCTTGGGAGCGCAATTGCACCTGGAATTTTCCATGCAAAAAACTTGTATGTTTTTTGGTTATATTCTCTTCAAGGTATTAATGATGTAACTGAAAAATTGTACGACATTCATCTATATAGCGGACAAATTTGCACACACATCTTCTCATTATTCAAAATGTTGCATTCAATTCTCAAAATGTATCGAAATGCAATACGGAATGGGTCATGAATTATTTATTGCGAATCAATACAACGTTGACAAATCGTCCCCTGAGTTCCAATGTGTTCTCTGTGCCAGTAGGCACAGAGAACACACTGGAACTCAGGGGACGGAATGATAAAAGATTTTAAAGGCAGTCCCAAACAGGTCTGGCATTCCAAATGAAAGTGTCAATGACACTGTAGCTCAACTTGACAAACTTGAACTTGGTAAGTTATAAATGAAATGGCAAAATTGAAGATCATTGGTACCAATGTCATTTTTTTGGCCAGTGGCAACATTTTTTAACAGAAACCGAAGAAAATCGACAGCGCCCATCTAGAGGCCTTCCCAAACAAGCATGCCAGGTTTCAAAGCAATCCGATCATAAATGTGCCCTGTAGGGTGTACAAAAGGGAAATATTGTGGTCTGACTCGACTAAATTCTAAGAACGTTGGCCGTGGCAACATTTTTTGACGGAAATGGAAGAAAATTGATAGCTCCCATCTAGAAGTCACCGTAAATAAGCATACCAGGTTTCAAAGCAATCTTATCATAAATGTTCCCTGTAGGGTGAGCCAAAGGGAAATATTGTGGTCTGACTAAACTAAGTTCTAAGAATGTTGGCTGCGGCAACATTTTTTGATGGAAATAGAAGAAAATCGATAGCTCCCATCTAGAGGTCACCCCAATGAAGCATGTCAGGTTTCAATGCAATCCGATCATAAATGTGCCCTGTAGGGTGTGCCAAAGGGAAATATTGTGGTCTGACTAAACTGAGTTCTAAAAACGTTGGCCGCGGCAACATTTTTTGACGGAAATTGAAGAAAATCGATAGCTCCCATCTAGAGGTCACCCCAAACAAGCATGCCAGGTTTCAATCATAAATGTACCCTGTAGGGTGTGCCAATGGGAAATATTGAGTCTTCTGACTAAACTAAGTTCTAAGAATGTTGGCCGCGGCAACATTTTTTGACAGAAATTGAAGAAAATCGATAGCTCCCATCTAGAGGTCACCCTAAATAAGCATACCAGGTTTCAAAGCAATCAAATCATAAATGTGCCCTGTAGGGTGTGCCAAAGGGAAATATTGTGGTTTGACTAAACTAAGTTCTAAGAACGTTGGCCGCGGCAACATTTTTTGACGGAAATTGAAGAAAATCGATAGCTCCCATCTAGAGGTCACTCCAAACAAGCATGCCAGGTTTCAAAGCAATCCGATCATAAATGTACCCTGTATGGTGTGCCAAAGGGAAATATTGAGTCTTCTGACTAAACTAAGTTCTAAGAACGTTGGCCGCGGCAACATTTTTTGACAGAAATTGAAGAAAATCGATAGCTCCCATCTAGAGGTCTACCCAAACAAGCATACCAGGTTTCAAAGCAATCTGATCATAAATGTGCCCTGTAGGGTGTGCCAAAGGGAAATATTGAGGTTTGACTAAACTAAGTTCTACGAACGTTGGCCGTGGCAACATTTTTTGCCGGAAATTGAAGAAAATCGATAGCTCCCATCTAGAGGTCACCCTAAATAAGCATACCAGGTTTCAAAGCAACCAAATCATAAATGTGCCCTGTAGGGTGTGCCAAATGGAAATATTGTGGTTTGACTAAACTAAGTTCTAAGAACGTTGGCCGCGGCAACATTTTTTGACGGAAATTGAAGAAAATCGATAGCTCCCATCTAGAGGTCACCCCAAACAAGCATACCAAGTTTCAAAGTAATCTGATCACAAATGCGACCTGTGAGGTGTGCCAAAGGAAATTGTGGACGTACGTACTAACGTACTAACATACTAACGTACGTACGTACATACGCACGTACGTACGTACGTACGTACGCCGACGGACGAGAAGTGATGGTAATAGCTCAGCTTGACTTTGTCAAGTTGAGCTAAAAATCAAAGAGGGCAAAAAATTGCCATCCTCAAATTTTTCTACGGGTGCAGTAGGCGTGCAGCACTCCTGCACTCCTAAAGAATGCCAGGCCTGACTTGGTTAGTTTCATATGGGCCGAGATATCAACACTCGGAAACTTCATATCAGCCCTTGAGCTTTGGTCTCAAACTGACGTGAAGTTACCTCGGGTTGATATCTCGTTCGATATGAAACTAATCAGGTGATAACTTTTAATTATTTCCACATGTACTGTTCACATAACATCTCTCTTTCGTCATTTACCTAGTACGAACTGAAGACAACACTTATAAAAATAACCTTGAATAAATAAATTTTTCGTTTTTTACCTTAAAAACATTGCTTATAAGCCCTCATTGGAGCGAGCTCGATGAGCTCCTTCCAATGATTGATCACAAACTATGTTTGGAGATAAATAATCATAAAATTTACAAAACACTTTTTATGAATAGCGGTATTTACCGTTACGTTGACAAAGAGGTTTAACCCTTTACCTAACGCATCGCCCGCATCCGTCCGCGTAATATGCAAATTGAGCAGTTGAAAAAATCAAATTTTTCAAAATAGTTTATATTTGAAATAATAAATTTTGATATCGTCTGCGTTGGGTAAAGGGTTAAAGCCAAAGTCCTTGCCAAATTACTATGTCGCATATGTTCTTGTAAACACATAAAAACAAACAGACAAAATGCAAGTATAATATTGCAATTCATTTTAGTTCAAAATTTTAATTTTAATATAAATTCCTCTCGATTCGCATAACTCGTGTCGTGATTTTATCTGATCATCAATGTTATACAGCTCGGGTGATAGGCCTCGTATTTTCAATTTTGGATTCGCGTTTTTTATTCCCTGAATATATCAGTCGATTCGAATTCCGTATGTAAATACTTAACTCTAACACAATGCCCGTATCTAGAAGTGGCGAAGAAATAGAGAAGTTGGGCGACGCCCTCAACCCCCTCCCCCCACACGTACCTTAATTAAACATTTTGCTTGAAAAAGTTCGACGGAAAATGTTTAAGGCCTACATTAATAAACTTTTGCGAACTAGAACATTTATTGATATTTTGGTTAAAGCCTGTTTTTAGACGGAACTTTTAATAACTAATTATTTGGGGTGTCAAAACAGTAGAGTTTTGATTTTCCAATTTGACATGTGTCGAAATAATTTATTGTCTGTCAGGAAAAAAAACGGACTGTCACCAACCCCACCCCAGCCCCCCCCCCCCCCCCCCCCTCCACACACATACACCCAACCGACAATTAGCTATCTACACCCCCGGAATCTTGACCATGGCTTTTGTGGGAACCCTCTGGAAATGGTGGAGCACTGTTTTTGTGCTGTGGTAAGTGGTTCTGTTTTACTGATAAAATAAGTCCCTTTTAGCAATGCTTGGGTTGGAACTCCTCTGCAGTGGGAAGCGTAAGTACAAGCGATTGGCTAAACATGACTTCATATTGGTGTTACGGTCTTGTTGTAGCCATAGATACTGACAGGAGACCTTAAACACAAATAAATGAATAAATATCCAGCCATTTTATTCGCTAAAATCGCCTAATATTTCTCCAGTGTCAGACCCAAGAATAGCTGATGAGCCCACATTGGAACGAGCTCGTAGAGCTCGTTCCAATGAGGTCTCATAAGCATGTTTCTGAGGCAAAAATTGAAGAATATTTTTTTCGTGTCATCCACTGGTCGTGGTGGCCAAAAAGTTAACAATGTAAAAAAACTCGAGTTTCTCAGATGAGTTTTTTTCCCCAAAGGTTTATGAACGCGTCATCAGTCATCCGAGAAGAAAAGGTCCTAGAATTTAACACACAGTTCGTATTGTAGAAATTGGATAATACATCTGACAGTGGAAGGCGTGACTGTTTAGGTTCGGAATTTCGGGTCCAACGTCCAAACATAGAACTTAATTATATATAATTTCTATTATCATGTATGAAAAATACACAGAAAGAAAAATATCCGGCTGTTAAATATGAAGGTGTGTCTACATTAATTGTTGTTTTTTTTTCGTTACAACAAGTAAATACCAATATTTCATGAACTTATTTCAGTTCACCCTGTTTGTAAATACTAGGTTTGTCCACTTGTCAGAAAAACAAAAGAAACAGGAGTGACAAAACAAGCGCGCTCTCAGGCAAAAATGTCGACAAACGCACGGACTGACAGACATTCTACGTTGTATTCAGTCTGAGTGGATTTCACACTCATCGGAGATTTCGTCGAAGTGCCTTCGAAGAGGTCATAGGTGAGAGAATATTTGGTTGCGTGTTTTTTTTAGAAATGAAACAGGGACTCATGACGGCAATGTTCTTCCGACTTGATTTATCGCGGCGTAATTATGTATATTCAACTCACTTGTTTGCATTTTGTGTACGTATGTGTTTGACACTATTGCACAACAACAGGACACTTTAAAACACGAAAGAGAAACTACAACCGCGCTTTTGTGCGATAAGAGAAAGAAAAAGTTTCTTAAAAAAAAAAGAGCTGTCAATAACTTGGGAATAAGAAAACGCGAATTCTCTCGCTGACTCTACTTTGGTGAAGACGTTTCTAACAGTAAGTAAAATTATGGTTTCAGAAAGTTAAGGGTACCCTCAAATGCATGTGCCTGCTGCTCTTCAGTTTCATAAAATAGAGACTTTGAACCTCCGCATATAGCTATATGGGAACATGTTTTTAGGGTAGTAGGTATAGCTATTGATTGACAGGGAGTGACTCTGTTTGTCGGACGTGAAAAGACGCCCAACTGATTATTTATTTATTTATTTATTTATTTATTTATTTATTTATTTATTTATTGGTGTTTAAGGTAACATATTTATGCACAATGGCTAATCATGACCGTGACAGTTTTACGGGCGAAGGAAGCCGGAGTACCCGGAGAGAACCACCGAGCAACGGCGAGCAACTGTCAGCTCCCCAACATACTAACTCCACACAAGCAATGTTAGCATTGGTTGAAGACAAGTGCACCATTGACGTGCAGTACGCCTTAGTAAACAACGCCACCGTGCCCCCATGCGGGCAATGGAGATGAAGTGTCTTGCCCAAGGACACAACGCGGATGCCGCAGGTGGGATTCGAACCGAGGACCGCCCAACTGATAAGGAATTGGATTAATTTGGATACAATTTATTCAAAAGTATTTGTTTTGCTACAATATATTGGAGAGTGCCAGTAGGCACTCTCCAATAAATTGAAGCAAGACAACCCTCCATATGAACATCATATTTTTGTCATCAAAGTGAATAGGATGTGTCTCCGAAAGACATAAAGACAACTTTTTAATCTTGGTTTCGAGACCTTTCAAAGGATCCTAAATATTCGTTTCTAGTTTTTAGTCGGTTACAGTTTGTACATTTTTGTCCTACCAGATAAATTCACTGCAAAGACTTATATTTACACTACAATGATGTAGGAATACAAGATTTCCCATACGAAACTCTGGAAGTGGATCAGTGTTGGTTTACTATGGTAAACCGTTTTTGTTCTACTGGCAAAATAGGACCAGGCAACAACGACTGGGGTGCAGATCGTTTTATGTGGACAGAATAATTACAAACGATTGGCTAAACCTGACTTTAACCCTTTACCTATACATGAAAAGCAGGCGACACTTGCAAAACAATTCTTGAATTACTAAATGTTTTCATTTTTTGTCTCAAAAACATAGGTTATGACCCCTCAATGGAACGAGCTCGACGAGCTCGTTCCAATGAGGGGTCATAACCTATGTTTTTGAGACAAAAAATGAAAAGCATAATCAAAATTAATTGGCGATTTTTGAGAACAGCGCTTTTCGGATTTGGCCGTTACGTTGGGTAAAGGGTTAAACGTGTGTTGCGGACATTACATAACCAAACATGCTGAAGATAGCCTTAAACACCTCAAATAGATGAAGAGAAACGGGCATGGTGCTACTCGCCAACTGCCCTGTGAAATACGTCTTCAGAAGACTGGGAGCGTGGTACCCGTTTAAGTCTAGAGTGGACTCCCCTGGGTTTATATATCATTACAGCTACTCTTATATGATGCATGACCGTTTACACTGTCCCGATGTTACGGCGGGAATGACCTTTCAAATCTGGAGTGTCAATGTGACCCTGTTGCCAATTCAGGTTTCGTTGGAACTTGTATACATACGGTATGAACCTTGACACAAAGTCTAAGATATTCTAATCGCATTCTGTGTAGGTCTACTGAGGTGGTCTTTTATCTAACAATCAAATTCATGAAAACCATGAGAAACGGTATGTATCACATAATGTGTTCCGATTCCGTATCATAAAGGCGACTCATTCTGATTGCGTGTCAAACAGACGACTCGTTTCCGGGAACGCAACGGGCTATCATAACAAGCGCATGAATACATTCCATGTGCGTTTCGATGATCGACTCGGCTGGTCGATTTCAAAACAAAACAAAATCCCTTATAATTAGCGACAGAACCATTAATAGCAAATACCCCCCCCCCCCCCCCCTACACACACACACACACCCACAATAAATAGAAACTGCACAATTAAATATTGCACATCTGTAAATTCAAGCGTATCATCATAGGAAGTGACATTGAGAGTGAATAATTTTACAACGCAATTTTGAAAATTTGCGGTGACCGCGTTACTCATTGTTTGTTAAAGTGCACAACAATATTGTTCCATAAAATATGGGTTTTTTTTAAAAACCTTTTCTCGCCCAACATTATGTCCCAAAACTGTATTAATAATTTAAGTTTTAATCTGTTTTTGTGGCAGAATTATCAGATAAATCAATTATCATGATAATGTGCATGTCCTGTGATTTGTATCAGATTCGAGGTGGTGTTCAGAATGGGATCTCAACGAGCTGGCTTTGCCGGCGAGTTGTGATCCCATTCTGGACACCACCTCGTCGTTGAAACTATTTTACCGAACGCAGTATCGTATGGTAGCCAATCTTATATGGAAGATTTTGAAGGCATTTAATATCATAATTATTATAAAAGAAATAAAATATGCATTTGATTCGGGTTAGGATGTGTTTCGATTTCGTGAATTCTGACCCTTTTTTACAGGTGTATCAACATGGAGAATTCGGTGCGTGTTGGAATAATTCTCTTCATAGATTGCAACATTTTTTATTTCATTAACCAGGAGTTTACAATATGACATATATGCCATTTAACCCTTTACCCAACGTAACGGCCAAAAACCGGCCAGCGCTATTCTCAAAAATCGCCAATTAATTTTCAAAATATTTTCATTTTTTGTCTCAAAAACATAGGTTATGACCCCTCGTTGCAAGTGTCGTCTGCTTTTCATGTTAGGTAAAGGGTTAACAGATCAAATTAGTAATTGAAGGTGTGACAAATGGTTTGGTGTTTAACCCTTTTAACTCGTAAGACCAATTTTTCGGTCCAAGGCATAATTTCGTCCCATTTTTGTTTTATTAGAAGAGGCCAACACACCACACGGGGCATTGGTGATAAAATAATAACTGCAGTCTGCAACCAGACGGCTGCAGACTGCAGTTATTTTGTCCTCCCTGTATGTTGATATTGGACTGACCCATCTCACTGTAAGTGTACACAAAGGCGATACCATTCCAGGAAACGAGGTTTCAAAGGGTTAAGTGTGTTTGGCAGTGTTTATTGGAACGTCTCAACGAGGCCATAAGCTTCACTTGCAACTTGCACGGTTAATTATAATGAAATGATATGAGATTTTTAATTAACACACCAGTTGGATGCAATAAGCGATTCATGCCTATTCTATCAACAACTGGTCTTGTTGTTTATGTTTTAGTTCCTTACCTACTCCTGTCAAGGACACGGAATCTCTTTGCAACAAAATAAATCTAATTTGGACACATTTACCCCCCCCCCCCCCCCCCTCCCATAATTTGCATGGAGTGGTGGTCGATTGGATAAGTGCGCTGGTCTCTCATGCCCGGTCGGGGAAAGTTCTGGAGGTGTCCGAACACTCTCTGTAGGCATCAATTGTGGGGTTGATGCTGTCACAGCGTACCGTCCTATCGGGTGGGGGCGTAAAATGGCTGTCCTCTGTACGGAGAGACACACTCCGTGCAGGCTAAAGCTCCCTTCGTAGTATTCAAGAAGAGCTAAGCCACGAAGCTGCCACTGTGGAGGCCATCCCACACACCTGCGCCATTGGGCCAAGGAGAGGCGTTAATATAAGTTGCAAAACTTGTTCGCCAATCCTTGTAAAACAAATAAGATTAAATAAATAAATAATTTGCATGGCCTTTTTGACCAAAGTTTCTTGAGATTAATTTTGATGAACTTTTCGTCACATCTTGTCATGGCTGCTTCACCGCAGCCATGACAAGATTTGATGGAAAATATATTGAAAATACTCAACGGGTTAAAAGTTAATGGAATGTTTTGTTTCGGCGTAGAAAATCTGGGAAATGGAGTAGTGCTTGTTCCTTGTAGTAAACAGGTTTTTTTCCATTTATTTATTACACGCCTGTTCTTTGAAATCCCCATCTATAGCAACACTAAACTATGCGGAAAATGAAAATACGTTCCGCACATATGTAAATTTTTAAATAGAAGCGAAATTTCACTGGAACTGTCTACAAATCGTGCACCGCAATTACAATTTGATAGCTAAAAATTGTCCACTGAGTTCAAATGTGTTCTATGTGCCAGTAGGCACATGGAACACATTGGAACTTAGGGGACGAAATAGTGACACGGGTTCCCCACGCAATATGTGGTTGCCGATAAAATGTGTTCTGTTTTTGATAGTTGCCAAATGAACTACTGAGTGTCCTAATAACTGTTTTTAATAAGTGCCATCGTGGCTTCTCGTTCTATCCTTCCGCGCTGGTACTCGTGTCATATCGATTAACCCATTCACACGAGTGTGTCGTTTTGTGTATATAATGGGACTCAGTAACCGATGCCTCGGACGTGAATACTCTAACATGGGCAGTATTTGGTATAAACGATTGGCTAAATCTGACTTTATACTTGCTAATGTTGTTGTCATGATAAAGTAATAGATGCTGATTGTGACATTGGAAACCAATGATAATTGTATTGTTCGGACTGAGCATTCCTTCACACATCTATTTCGATTAAGAAGGCTCGGTGGTTCAGTAGATAGAGTTGCAGGCTGCAAGCCGAGAAGTCCTCGGTTCGAATCCCACCTGCAAGCAAGACACTTCACCCCTATTGCCCACGTGGGGGTGCGGTGGCGTTGTGTACTAAGACGTACTGCACGTCGGTGGTGCACTTGTCTTCAACCAATGCTAACCCTGCATGTGTGGAGTTAGTATGCTGTGGAGCTGACAGTTGCTCGCCGTTGCTCGGTGGTTCTCTCCGGGTATTCCGGCTTCTTCCACCCGTAAACCGGCCGTGGTCATGATTAGCCATTGTGCAGAAATATGTGACCTTAAACACCAATAAATAAATAATTAAATAAATACTTCCATTAAAAAACAAGAGGCCCCAGGGGGCCTGAGGGCGCTCACCTGACATGGTAGCCTAAATAGCAACCCAGAGAATTGATTTCCACAAGTTGCATCTGCTCCTCCTAAGAAAAGCTGAAACCAAATATCCAAATATTCTGACCAGTGGATCTAAAAAAAGATTTTTAAAGAATATTCCTCATACTGAACTAAGTCATAATTCGGGCTCCCACAGGAAGCCCATATATGAACCCAGGGACTTGGCTTTAACAAACCTGAATCTCACACCCCTAAGGATTCTGCACACCAAATATCAAAACATTCCGACTGCTGGATCTGAAGAAGAAGATTTTTAAAGAAAATTCCTCATTTTGAACCAAGTTACAATTCGAGCTCCCACAATCAGTCCAAATATGGACCTAGGGACATGGCTTGAACAAACTTGAATCTTACCCCCCTAAGGATGCTGCATAAAAAATATCAAAAGCATTCATCTGCTGGATCTGAAGATTTTTAAATAAAATTCCTCATTTTGAACTAAGTTGTCATTCAGGCTCCCATAGTGAGCCTAAATATGAACCAAGGGACTTGGCTTGAACAAACTTGAATCTCAGCCCCCTAAGGTTGCTCCATGCCAAATATCAAAACATTCCAACTGCTGAATCTGAAGAAGAAGATTTTTAAAGAAAAATTCCACATATTGACTAAGTTATAATTTGGGCTCCCACAGGGAGCCCAAATATGGACCCATGGACTTGGCTTTAACACACTTGAATCCCCCCTCCCCCCCAAGGATGCTACTCACCACATATCAAACCATTCCGACTGCTGGATCTGGAGAAGAAGATATTTTAAGAAAATTCCTCATTTTGAACAAAGTTACAATTCAAGCTCCCACATTGAGCCCAAATATGGACCTAGGGACATGGCTTGAACAAACTTGAATCTCACCCCCTAAGGATGCTGCATACCAAATATCACAAGATTCTGCCTGCTGGATCTTGAGAAGAAGATTTTCAAAGAAATTTGCCTGAAATGCACTAAGTTCGAATTTGGGCTTCTAAAGTGAGCCCAAATATGAATCCAGGTGGCCAATTTGAACAAACTGGAATCAGATCCACCCCACAATGTTGCATACCAAATATCAAAAGATTCTGCCTGCAGGATCTGCAGAAGAAGATTTTTGAAGAAATTTGCCTGAAATGCACTAAGTTCAAATTCGAGCTTCTATAGTGAGCCCAAATATGAATCTAGGGAGCCGATTTGAACAAAATAGAATCAGATCCACCCCACAATGTTGCATACCAAATATCAAAAGATTCTGTCTGCTGGATCTGGAGAAGAAGATTTTTTAAGAAATTTGCCTGAAATGCACTAAGTTCAAATTTTGGCTCCTATACTGAGCCCAAATATAAACCCAAGGGGCCAATTTGAACAAACTTGAATCAGATCCACCCCACAATGTTGCATACCCAATATCAAAAGATTCTGCCTGCTGGATCTTGAGAAGAAGATTTTCAAAGCAATTTGCCTGAAATGCACTAAGTTCAAATTTGGGCTCCTATACAGAGCCCAAATATAAACCCAAGGGGCCGATTTGAACAAACTTGAATCAGATCCACCCCACAATGTTGCATACCAAATATCAAAAGATTCTGCCTGCTGGATCTGGAGAAGAAGATTTTTTAAGAAATTTGCCTGAAATGCACTAAGTTCGAAATCGGGCTCCTATATTGAGCCCAAATATGAACCCAGGGGGCCGGTTTGAACAAACCTGAATCAGATCCACCCTCCAATGTTGCATACCAAATATCAAAAGATTCTGCCTGCTGGATCTGGAGAAGAAGATTTTTTAATGTTTTTCCCATTGCCTACAGTGTTAAAAAGTGCTGACTCAGCACTTTTTCAATGTCCCGAAACTGTACCCTATGATAAAACTGATAGCAATTTTTTTTTACCAATTCTTTCTGTTGGTCCTAAGAAAGCTTCACACCAAATAAAAATTCTCGGTGCCGTGCAGTTTTGGAGATATGGGCGTTTTAATTTTTTTCTATTTTTAGCTCCTGCGGTTCCCATGGGGCTACGGGGAAAAAAAATCAGCATAAATTAGTTACTTATGACCCAATAAGCCCTCACATAAAATTTGGTTCAAATCAGCCTCTCGGTTTGGAAAATAGAAATTTTGGGCGGGGCCAAAAATTTTGCCCCTCCCATAACGACGCCAAGTATAGCCCCACAAACTTCTCTTGAACAAATCTGAGTCTACACCTCAAAAGGAAGCTGCACACCAAATATCAAGTCTCTGCTACTGCTGGTTCATGAGAAGAAGATTTTTTAAGATTTCAGCACACTTTTTGGGTGTGGCCCTACCCACGGGCGGGGCAACTTGATTTGAACAAAATCAAATTGCGATGTCATAACAAACTATTATCTCAAATATCAATTAAATTGGTTCAGCGGTTTGGGAGGAGAAGACGCAAACACCATGTTCACGGACGACGGACGACGGACGACGGACGCAGGACGACGGACGACGGACGACGGACGGTGAGTGATCACTAAAGCTCTCCTGACTGAAAGTCAGGTGAGCTAAAAAAGTTAATCCTTTGCCCAACGCGCGCGATATCAAAATTTATTATTTTAGTTTTTGTTTTTAAATTTAGAAGAAAAAAAATTCAACAAAACGATATCATGTGACTCCCTCAATGGGACGAGTTCTACGAGCTCGTTCCAGTGAGAAGTCACGTGATATGGTTTTGTTGGAATTTAATTTTTTTAACTGCTTATATTGTAAATTACGTGGGTGGATGCGTTCGATTCGTTGAGTAAGGGGTTGAGAGGGTGGGGAAAAAAATAAAAAACAAGGAGAAAAATTGAGTTGAGATGAATAGACGTCATTCTTATCCCTTTACGGCCAAAATGCGGACTTCGTGTAAAAGCGGTACTTCCACTGAGACGGCTGGCAGTATTATTGTATAATACCATTAATTGAGTTACCACTTTGCCGGTGATTTTTTTTTGTATGGACAGGAATATTCGTTCAACAGGAATATGGTTATTTCCCTGTATTCTTGTGCTTTTCTGAGCATTTATTCCCTTGTATCTTTTTCAACGGACAGTTCTGTCAAAAAGATATAATAGGTTAAATGGTTACGCTGGGTGTACCGAATTCGAATAGGCCCATAAACACCGGGTGCAGTCAAGAATATATTCTTCCATAGATTACAAGATTCTTACCCAGTTAGCCGAATTTTTTTCCGTGGGAACCTCAGAAAGTGAAGCAGTGCTTGTTTATTGTTTTAAACAAGCGTGGTTTCACTGGTAATTTTTAAATAGACCCATTCACCCACACCTGGAGTGAAAGTCCCCTAAAATGGGCAACCTGGGTATAAACAATTGGTAGGACTTCACTTTATATCCATGTTGAGGTCACGATTAGCCACTGTGTAGAAATATGTGACCTTAAACCATCAATAAATAAATTAATAATTTTGTCTGATTAATATGCAACTGAGGGGATAAACCTCGTGCTGACGATATAGTAAGCGGTTTGGTGTTTGGAGTTTATATACAATTAACAGGGTTATCCATGCAATCAAGAAATATATAGTTAAGTGGGCCTCGCTTTTTTATCCGCCACGCCCAGCAGATTGCGCTAAACACATCAATAAGTAACTTATTATGTACAGTTTCTTTCATGTTCCCACCATTTTAAGGTATCATTTTAATGAACTGATATCAAATTCATCAAAGGACATTAATAAGCGTAATGGATCTTGTGGCGTATTTATAGTATCTTTTTAACCCTTTATCCAGCGAATCGGCCACATCCGCCCGCGTAATATGCAAATTCAGCAGCTGAAGAAAAAAAAAATCAAAATATTACAACAAAACCATATCATGTGACCCCTCTTTGGAACGAGCTCGTCGAGCTCGTTCCAATGAGGGGGTCACATGATATGGTTTTGTTGAATTTTCTTTTTAAAATTTAAAAAAAATGATAGTTAAAAAAAAAAAATAAATAAATGTTGATATCGTATGCGTTGAGTAAAGGGTTAAAACCACAGTGAGATATCTATAGATATATAATAACAACAGTTTGGCCGCCCGCTCATATGTCGCAGTTCGTGGGTGAGAAGGCCTTGATTAACTTTGTTCTTCGAAATGCCTCCTTAACCCCCGCCTCTTTTCTCCTCCCGACACTCGGAGGCGAACGGCTTCATGACATCCCGTGTCCCATTCTCCCCCAATCTCCCCGATCTCTCCTTTGTGTCACCCACTAACCACATGTCCTTCATTCTCCCATCCCCCCCCTCCACCCCTCCCATCACAATCCCGGTGAATCTTATTCGGCTAGACTGATAGCATATCAAATTCATCAAAGGACATGAATACGCGCAATGAAGCTCGGTGCGTATTTATAATATCTTTTTAAAACCGTATTGAGACATCTAAATATAGTAAACCAGACACAGAAACCCGATCCGCAATTACATAAATTATTTAAAAAAATGGGAAGACGATGAATTTTCTGCTTTCGATTTTTAAAACTGTACAGGTTGGACTCCACGTACCTGAATACAGGTAATATATTAATTATACCTGTTATATGCATATTTTATTGGAGCACAATTCCTTCACCATTAAACATAATGAGATAATATAACGCTTCCACGACAACACAATATGCATCACCATTTAGTTTCCATGATATACCATATGTATCATCAGAGACGTGTTCTCCCATTACATGCAACTACACCTATCAAATACTTTGGATTACATGTATTCGTTTGAAAATAGATCCCATTAACCCCTTACCCAGTGCCGTATTAACACATATCCGGGCCCCTAGACTTTTAGGTACTTCGGGAGCGGCCCCCTCCGGCACTTCAGCCTTTCACCCCACTACAGCTGACAGCCTGACCCTGTTACGATAGGCACTATGCCGCAGTACATAGCCCTATATCCATTTTGCGGGTCTCCTGAAGAATTCTACTCACAACTTGACATATTATTTAAATAATCATCAAAATAATGTACTGTATATAAATATATATATAATATACTTATGAGAGTATATATATGGATAAATACGTTATGTACATGTATCGCTACGGCGCAGAGTGCAAAGTGCCTTCCATTGGAGCCCTAAAGCGCTGGTAACAGTGCCTCAGCAAAAAAAAAAAAAAAAAAAAAAAAAAATGGCGGGCCCCCTGTCCCTGCGTGCTCCTAGGCTTCAGCCTAGTCAGCCTTATGATTTTTTTTTTTTTTTAAATTTCAACAAAATCATCTCATGTGACCTCTCATTGGAACGAGCTCCTAGGGCTCATTCCAATGAGGGTCACATATGGTTTTGTTGAAATTGGTGATATTTTTTTTAAATTTGAAAAAAAATTAATGAAATCCTGTGCGTTTGGTAAGGGGTTACAGGCATTTTTTTTAATGTATACTTCAAACAAATTTTAACTTATCAATGTGATAACCGGTGGTATTAAATAATTTCTCTTGCTTAAGATTAAGACACATTTTCCAGTGTCTTTTCCTCATAAAATATGTTCTAACCATTGAATCCCTTATATCTTGTTTGATGGAAACGCGGTGGCTCAGTAGGTAGAGGTGCAGACTGCAAGCCGAGAGGTCCTCAGTTCGAATCTCACATGCGGCAACCGCGTTGTGTCCTTGGGCATGACACTTAATCCCAATTACCCACGTGTGCGCACGGTGGCGTTGTGTATTAAGGCGTACTGCACGTTGATGGTGCACTTGTCTTCAACCAATGCTAACCCTGCTTGAGTGGAGTTAGTACGTTGGGGAGCGTAGGCAGTTGCTCGCCGTTGCTCGGTGGTTCTTTCCCGGTACTCCGGCTTCCTCCATCCGTAAAACTATCCGACTCGAGGTGACCCTGTCTGTCGAAAGTGTCGTTAAACACCAATAAATAAATATATCTTGTTTGACAAATCCCCATGGGCTTCGTCAAAGAAGATATAGGGATTACTCAAATACATACACAGTTAAACAGACGGCTTCTACCCAAATCGGATAATTGAATAACCTTTTAATCACATATACCATAACTGTCATAGTAGGTATGCAAATAGCCGGTTTTCTGTGTACCAGATTCCAAAATCCAAGATTTTTTTCATTTGACTTTTAACCCTTTTCCTAATGAATCGACCGCATTCGCCCGCGTAATATGCAAATTGAGCAATTGAAAAAAATAATTTTTCAAAATATTTCAACAAACCTATATCATGTGACCCCCTCATTGGAACGAGCTCATTGAGCTCGTTCAAATGAGGGGGTCACATAATATAGTTTTGTTGAAAAAAAAATTAAATTAAAAAAGAAAAGGTAATTAAAATAATAAATTTTGATATTCTATGTGTTGGGTAAAGGGTTAATAATACATGTATATTCCACATTTTGCAATACGTATTGAACAGTGGTGATACGAATTGAATCGTGTATCGCGATTCAAACATATCACGATTAATCGTTACAGCAGAAAATCGGTTATGGGAGATATTTATGTCGACCCTTTACCTAATGGAAATACCACAACGGGTTCCGCCATGTTCCCAGAAATTTGCCATTCAAATTTTATAATTTTTTCAATTTTTTTTTTTGCCTATTAACACGGCTCATAACCCCTCACTGGAACGAGCTCGTTTCAGTGAGGGGTCATGCGCTGTTTTGAGGTGAAAAGTAAACATCTTTAGTTGTTCAAAAAATAATATGAGATGATGGGTCAATTCAATGTGATGTTTTATTAGTATACGTGCAACTTGCATATTACTACATGTATTGTCTGTAATAATTTATTTATTAATTGATTTGGCCTAATTAGGGGTTCTTATTTCATTGTTTCGAATTTCAATTTTGCATGGAATTGTTCAGAATCATAGTTTTCATTGTTGAAACTGGACATTAACACTTTACCCAACGAATCGGTCACATCTGCCCGTGCAATATGCACATTCAGCAGCTGAAAAAATACTATTTTTCAAAAAATTTCATCAAAACCATATCATGTGACCCCTCACTGGAACGAGCTCGACGAGCTCGTTCCAATGAGGGGTCACATGATATGGTTTTGTTGATTTGTTTTTAAAATTTAAAAAATATTTAAAATAATAAATTTTGATATCGTCTGCGTTGGGTAAGGGGTTAAAATATATAATTGTAAAAATGGTCTTGAAAGGGCTGTTTTACCACAGCAGATGAACATTGTACTTTGAAGTTAAAGAATCCAAACTAAGGTGCCCATTCCCCCTACCACCCCACCCCTACCCCTTGGCCTCAAAAAAAAAAAAAAATGCCACGAGAGGGTTTTATTTGTCGCGTTTCATTATTTTGCCAGGGAAGCAACATCTTCTACATTCCGCGTGTGACCCCACACCACCTCAATAAATTTTCTGACTCCGCCCATGAGAATGTACTAAGTTGAACATTTTTTTTTCTGAAAATTCGGCTGTTCATTTAAACAAATTTCGCCCACTGGCTTTGTCTTCATCGGTTCTAAAAAGCATGTGACAATTTTCAAATGAGAGGTAAAAAAATAGTAGAACAGATGATTGGCATTGTTGTTGCAGCAGAGGATTTTTTACTTCCATAATAGAGTTTATTTCATGTTGAGACTTGTTCTGACCGAAAACGAGGAGCAAAACAAAAACGCGCGTTGAGTATTTAAATGGTGTTCCGACAAACAGCAAGACGTGAGTAAATTATTTGGTTATATTATCTCATTATGTTTAACTAGGCATTTATCCAACGTCTTTAGAGGGAAGTTTTTGTTAATACGTTTTGGAAATGAAAAATTAATTGTTTTTTTTTTTTTTTTTATACGCGTACATCTTTTTCTCGTAACAATGCACTTGAATTCGCGGATTCAGTGATAGTGTTTACGTCGTGAGTCCAAAATTTATTTTTTCACTCAGGTTGCGGTAACCGGACACTGAAAGCAGCATGTAGACTTGAGTTTTAACCCGGTGAACGCTATTCCATTTCAATTTAGAGCCACCAACTTCTAGAGTCAATATTCATTGCGTGGGGGAAGACCAATCAATACTTTTGATCGGTCCGTCACACAATTCACCGATCACGATTCAGGACGAGAAAGCGTTCTTTCAGGTTCAATGGGTTAACGCTAAAATAACCCCACAGGGACCACACGAACAGGAGCAGTGCTTAATCACGGCCGAAGCAAGTTAATTTTTACTCGTGAAATAAGTGGCTCAGTAGGTAGAGGAGCAGGCTGCAAGCCGAGAGGTCCTCGATTCGAATCCCACCTGCGGCAACCACGTTGTGTCCTTGGGCAAGACACTTCATCTCCATTGCCCGCGTGGGGGCACGATGACACCGTGTACTAAGGCGTACTGCACGTCGATGGTACGCATGTCTTCAACCAATCTAACCCTGCCTGTGCTGCAGTGCGGAGTTACAATGTTGGGGAGCTGGCAGCTGCTCGTCGTTGCTCGGTGGTTCTCTCCGGGTACTCCGGCTTCCTCCACCCGTAAAACTGCCACGGTCATGGATAGCCATTGTGCATAAATATGTGACCTTAAAACATCAATAAATAAATAAATACTCGTGAAATAAAACCCATTAATCAGTGTCTGGGTGGAAGTCCTCTTAACTTGCCTCCAAAGCTATATACAATTGACTAAACTTGATTGTGTACCTGTGTCGTGATCATAATCTAATTTCCACGTGAGGGGAGTGGGGGGGGGGGGGGCGGTGGTGCTTGGTACTGCACGTCGATGGGGACACCTGCCTTCAACCGCTGCTAACTCCTCTTAACCCTTTATACCCCGGCGGTATCTCCCAGTTCAATGGCTGCAATTGGAAGAGTCCATATTTATTATTTGGGGTTAGCCCAATTAATATTTTCAACGTGCAGCCTTAAGGCTGCACGTTGAAAATATTGATTGGTCTATTCACACATTTACCTTGTAGCCATCCCACTTACTGACATGACGTGGCCTGTGACCCGGCCGGATAAACGGCCTCTGGTGTTCAAAGGATTAAGCCAGGATAGTAAGCTGGAGAGTCTGGCAGTTGATCACCGCCCTCGATGGTTCTCTCTGGGTACTCCACTCGTAAAACTCTCCGACACCATGTGATCCTGGTTGTTGAAAGTGTCGTTAAACTCCAGTAAACTTACATACACACAATCGTGATATAATTGCTGGAAGCGACCTTTAGCACAAGTAAAATAATAGACTTCGGCAGAATAAAATAAAATGTCTGACGGGGGGTTGGTTGAGTTGATAGCGTGGAGGCAACGCCCTCTCTTCAGCATCAGATAAAAATTTCTTTTGCGTGAGTATATTGTGTAAGCGGACCTGTATAAACATTGCCACATTTTACACTAGAGGGGAAAAGCTGTCGTCAGTTTAGAATAAATAAGGTTTCCATGTGTGGGTGAATTTGTCTGCGTAGGTGTATGGTATCTTTAAGTGAAACAGTGATGGGGGGGGGGGGGGGTCTTCTAAAACTCCGCCCCAGTTGCACCACGTCGTATCCATAGTTGAATTGCTGGCCCATTCCAACTCTTTCAAAGAATTCTCCACCACTAACGTGAAGAACAAACCTGGCAGTGCTATTCACAAAGACTGCCATTCAAACTTGTTTTTTTTTTATTTTTATGTAAAAAATATACCATAGGACCCCTAATTGGAACGAGCTCAGTCCAATGAGGGGTCAAAAGAATTGTTTTCGGGTCAAAACATTAGAATTTTTAGTTTATTGAAGAATTCTGTCGTCTTCTATTTGTGTTGAGTAAAGGCTTAACCCTTTACCTAACACAAAAATATTTATTTATTTATTTGGGGTTTAACGACACTTTCGACAGCTAGGGTCACCTCGTATCGAACAGTTTTACGGGTGAAGGAACCCGGGGTAAACACGAAAGGCAGACGACACTTAAATACAAAATTCTTGAAGAATGAATTGTTGTGCCCCCGACTAGAAAAGTCCGTCCGTCCGTCCGTCCGAGCAAATAAACGGGAGTTACGAGTTTTTTTTTATCCAGAGATGCATTATGAGCTTACCGAAATATTATGAGCTTATTTGATATATTATGAGCTTAATTACTAAGATATGATACTTATTAGGCAAATTGCGAATTTTCGTGGTTTATATTAACGGTTGGGGTTAGGGTTAGTGTCTCTTCAGGTTTAGGGGGACGATACCTGTGTAGCGTGAGTTTCTTCCACACATTTTTCCCAGAGTTATGGACCTTTTTCACTCTGTTGACTTAGAAAAGTTTTGGCGTGTCGGGGCATTGGCCCACGCTTAGCGTTGCCCCTCGATTATTTTTTTATTAGTTCACCTGGCCTAAAAGGCCATGCGAGATTTTCATATCATTTGTCGTCGTCCCGCGTCCGTAAACTTTTCACATTTCTATCTTCTTCTTTGTAACCGCTGAGCCGGTGTGAACCAAACTTGGCAGGAATGGTCTATGAGAGGTCATCTACAGACGATCCTCATTTTGTTCCCGTCGGATGAATAACATGGCTTCCATAGGCATTCTTTGATTCTGGTTGGTGAATTTTCAAAAATCTTCTCCTCTGAAACCACACGGCCAAATATTTTGAAACTTTACATAAATGATGATTAGGATGCAATCTACCAACGATCTTCATTTAATATTGATCGGGTTACAAACATGGCCGCAATCGCGGCTTACAGTTACTATAGAAACCCTGTGAGAAATCACATTTTCATCTTCTTCTCCGGAACTACTGAGCCGACGTGAACCAAACCTGGCAGGGATGGTCTATGGGAGGTCCTCTACAAACGATCCTCATTTTGTTCCCATGGATTTGAAAACATGGCCACCAGAGGCATTCTTTGATTCTGATTGGTGGATTTTGAAAAATCTTCTCCTCTGAAACTTTGCATGGTTGATGACTGGGACCCCTTCTACCAACGATCTTCATTTAAGGTTAATCGGGTTATAAACATGGCCGCAATTGCGGCTTATAGTTACTATAGAAACACTATGGGAAATCACATTTTCATCTTCTCTGGAACTACTGAGCTGACGTGAACCAAACTTGACAGGAATGGTCTATGGGAGGTCCTCTACAAACGATCCTCATTTTGTTCCCGTGGATTTCAAAACATGGCTGCCAGAGGCATTCTTTGATTCTGGTTGGTGGATAAATGTTTTGAAACTTCACATAAATGATGACTGGGACACCCTCTACCAACGATCCCCATTTAAAGTTGATCGTTTTGTAAACATGGCCACAATTGCGGGTTATAGTTACTATAGAAACCCTATGGGAAATCACACTTCATCTTCTTATCTGGAACTACCGTGCCGACGTGATCTAAACCTGGCAGGGATAGTATATGGGAGGTCTTCTACAAATGCTCCTCATTTTTGTTACCGTGCATCGAAAAACGTGGCTGCCAGAAGCATTTATTGATTCTGATTGGTGGATTTTGAAAAATCTCCTCCTCTGAAATCACAAGGCCAAATGTTTTGAAACATTGCATGGTTGATGACTGAGACACCCTCTACCAACAATCCCCATTTAATGTTGGTCGGGTTGCAAACATGACTGCAATTGTGGCTTATAGTTACTATAGAAATCCTATGAGAAATCACATTTTCATCTTGTTCTCTGGAATTACTGAGCTGATGTGAACCAAACCTGGCAGGGATAGTCTATGGCAGGTCCTCTACATACGCTCCTCATTGTGTTACCGTGCATTGAAAACCTTGGCTGCCAGAAGCATTTTTTAATTCAGATTAGTGGATTTTGAAACAAATCTTCTCCTCTGAAACCACAGGGCCAAATGTTTTGAAACTGTGTATGGTTGATGATTGGGACACCCTCTACCAACGATCCTCATTTAATGTTGATCGTGTTGCAAACATGGTCACAACTGCGGCTTATAGTTACTATAGAAACCCTATGGGAAATCACATTTTCATCTCCTTCTCTGAAACTACTGAGCCGACGTGAACCAAACTTCGCAGGAATGGTCTATAGGAGGCCCTCTACAAACGATCCTCTTTTTGTTCCCGTTGGTTGGAAAAATGGCTACCAGAGACATTCTCTGATTCTGATTGATGGATTCTGCAAAAATCTTCCCCTCTGAAACTACAAAGTCAAATGTTTTGAAACTTCACCTGACTGAGGACTGGGACACCTTCTACCAATGATTCTCGTGGTATGTTGATGTAATGTTGCAAACATAGTCACAATTGCAGCTCATAGTTACCATGGAAAGCCTATGGGAAATCACATTTTTATATCTAGTTCCAGGTGAGCGAATACAGGCTCTTTAGAGCCTCTAGTTTTTGCGTCAAAAACATAGCTTATGACCCCTCGTTGGAACGAGCTCAACGAGCTCGTTCCAACGAGGGATCATAAGCTATGTTTTTATGACAAAAAAAATGAAATGAAAGTGTCAATGACACTGTAGCTCAACTTTGAATATGACAGGAATTAGTATTTGCTGTGACCATGTCAACAATAATGAATAAGAGAAAAATGAGTTTTGCTGTGACCACATCAACCATAGTAAATCAATTACAAGGTGACTCCAATGGTCTAAAGAATAGGACATAAGTATTATATGTGATGCATCCCATGTTAGTAAACATTCACAGAAAATTTATTCAAATCAGAGCTTTCATATAGAAGTTCTGAGCAAAAAAACTGATTGCACAACAAAATTTTGTACAAAATGGCCGCTGGAGGCCATCCTGAATTTCGGACCGGACCCCAAAACACTCGTTCTCGTCCCACGGTAATAACAAAGATGGCCAAGAAGTTTCGTAAAGATCGGTTCATAAATATAAATATAGCCCGAGCCGTATTGGCATTTGCAGTTACAGTGCTGAAAGTAACACTAAATACATCAAAGTTAGTCTAATTGGCATAAATTATGCACGAGAAAAAAACCCGTATTATATGTGACGTATCCCATGGTACTAAACATTCACACAAAAAATTATTCAAATCAGCGCTTTCATATGGAAGTTTTGCGCAAAAATCTGATTGTACCTAATTTTGTACAAAATGGCTGCCAGCGGCCACCTTGAATTTCAGACCGGACCCCAAAACAATCGTTCTCGTCCCACGGTTATAACAAAGGCACCCAAGAAGTTTCGTAAAGATCGGTTCATAAATACGGCCTCTAGCCCGAGCCGTGTTGACGGCGCGACGGACGGACGGACAGACGGACGTCGGGCCATGACAATACCTAAAATTTGGCTTCGCCAAAGTTGAGCTAAATATAATGAAAATCGAATGGTTATTTTTGTGAATATATAATAATAATAATATCACGTCGTATAGTTATGATATGGTCAAGGGTGTTGAAAGTGGCCTTAAAAACTCATAAATCTATAAATAAATATCCCCATTCTTATTTGCAAGAAGTGTACATTGCTTACTACTTATTCAGTTCCTATAGCCTTTTCAAGCTAGAATAGGGAGTTGATTACATCAGCGCTTCATCGCACTATAGATAAACTAGATAATGCGTATACCAAGTAGTTTGATAATGTAGTACAAAATTCCCGTGGACAAAACCATGAGTTTCATTTGTAACACGCAGATGTTGTCTAACATAGAACTTCCTTATTTAAATTATATAAGGTTTCTGTCGTAAGTATCTATTCATTTTTGTGCCGTCGGATTTGTTTCTTTTCTAAACGTGTTTTTATACGCCCGTTTTGAAAAAACGGGTCGTATTATGGTATACCGCTGTCCGTCCGTCTGTCCATCCGGGCACACGTCGTACGATAACTCAAGAACGCTTTGAGAGATTTTCGTGGTTTTTGGGTAGGTGGTGTATATCGGTGGAGGGAAGCTCCCTTTCGTTTAGTGTCGCCGTTCGATTAGTCATTCCAGAGTTATGGGACTTTATTACTTAAAAAATTGTTGATTTTTTACACGTCGTACGATAACTCGAGAACGCTTCGAGAGATTTTCACGATTGTTTGGTAGGTGGTTTATGCTGAAGGAAGGAAGCTCCTTTTCGGTCGGTGTCGCCGTTCGATTAGTCATTCCAGAGTTATGGGACTTTATTTTTCACATGTCGAACAATAACTTGAAAATGCTTAGAGCAATTTTCATGATTTTTTGGTTGCAAGTATATGTTGATAGAAGGAATCTCCCTTTCGATTTGTGTTGCTGTCCAATTTGTCATTCCAGAGTTATGGGACTTTATTCATCAAAATATAGGCAATTTTCCACATGTCGGACTTTGAGCAATTTTCATGATTTTTTGGTGGCAAGTATATGTGACCTGACAAGTACACATGTATACTCATATTGTGTGGTTCCCTCTTGTAATTAATAACGGGCGTATCATGCGCTCATGGCGCAGCTGTTTATTTAATTGCGCGTTATTTCAGAGCTCAATAAGATAAGTTTATCATGCAGTGTAGGTGGGAGTATTTGCTGAGAAAACACCAGCGAAGTGGAGGTTTACCCAGATAAATCGAGCTTAAGAAAAACGTTTTAAGAGAAGCAAAATTACCGGAGGTCCATCGGCTGAAACTTTGCGTGTGTTTTTGAAAATATTTTATAGCACTAGCGTCAGGTTAGGCACGGTAGAAAGAAAGAATCGTATTGACAGAGATTAACAAAAATGACCCACCGTTACCACTGCTAACTCACCAGCATGTTCTAAACTTCAAGGACTCTCTCTATGTTTTGTCAGAGAAGCCGTAGTAATATTGAATGATTTTTCTGATGTTGGGGCAATACCATACATTTCCCACACAAAAAAGTAGCATTGACAAACAGAGAAAGGTATTATAAGATTTTTTTTAAAACAATATTTTTATTTCATTCATTTGAAATCGGGTTTGGTGAACAGGCTTAGCATATCTTAGCGCCGTACTCTTACACAGCAAAGTTACATTGTATGGTGCCTGGGGAGCGCGGTGGCTCAGTAGGTAGAGGTGCAGGCTGCAAGCCGAGAGGTCCTCGGTTCGAATCCCACCTGCGGCAACCACGTTGCGTCCTTGGGCAAGACACTTCATTTCCATTGCCCATGTGGGGGCACGATGACGCCGTGTACTGAGGCGCACTGCACGTCGATGGTACGCATGTCTTCAACCAATCTAACCCTGCCTGTGCTGCAGTGCGGAGTTACGATGTTGGGGAGCTGGCAGCTACTCGTCGTTGCTCGGTGGTTCTCACTGGCTTCCTCCACCCGTAAAACTGTCACGGTCATGATTAGCCATTGTGCATAAATATGTGACCTTAAGCATCAATAAATAAATAATGTATGGTGCCTGTGCAGTTGTGCAAAAGTGACAAAATATCAGGTACCAAAACAATATTTCTAAATTGATGGAGATCTTAATTTCTAATACAAATGAAGCTCAATAAATTACAAAGCATTTAATCCAGACACCCATACGTCCGACATGACGTGTACATTGCCAGCATTAAGATAGACGACGTATACGACATGATGGCGAAGACTCAGCTACAAATGAAGTATTTGGAAGATGGATTACTTATAATAAATACCAGATAAAGAAATACTCACATAGCTGCCGACCAATTATCACTTGCTCTAGTAAGTTTTCAAACCTTCCAGTTTTGATAATGTATTCTTGTACAGTGTTGAAAACAAAATTGTTGTGCGAGTCGGATTTATGCGGGTTTCCATTGAGTAGGACATCGATAGTTTTGTCATCGTTTTCCAATTTGTCAAATATCATTTGGCGTTCTTGAACGTAAAAAGGACACGAAAGTACAGCACGTGGAGAATGGATTGTAACCAAAACACCCGCAGACTGGAGTTATCACCCAAACTATAACTTTCAAATTTTGTACATATCGACAAAAAATACAAGCAATGTTTCAGCCAATGGACCTCCGGGTATAACCCGGAGGTCCATTGGCTGAAACTTTGCTTGTGCTTGTTATGCCTTGCAACAAATTAGCAGTTATTGCCTGGGTGGAATCTCCACTCTGCGGGTGATTTAGTAAGAAAGAACTCTCCACGTACTGTATGTAATGACTGGAGTCTTCATAACGAACACCACAGCGACATTCAACATTATCCTCTAATAAATCTGTCAAACTTATGACCATTTAGTTCGCTGCAGTTTAAACGAAGTTTGAAGTGGATAATCTGCGCTTTTCTGTTCCCAGCATAATAATATTTAGGGACGATGATGTCATCAATTGCCAAGTCCTTTTTCAGGACATTTACTGTTTCACTGTTTCTGACATTCTCATGTAGGGTATTCAAAGACTCACAGCAGATGGAAGGAATGAGTTTGAAAACCGCTGCGAGTTGCATTTAATTTCCCGTAATAAATTGGTCGTTTAAGGGGGTAAGGAGTTACTTATAAAACTGAACGAGGGATTAACAATCGCATGTAATCGGGTACATCCGCTTTAATCATTTTAAATATAGCTATAATTTTATGCCGTTTCCTACTACGTTCCTTGGGAGCGCGGTGGCTCAGTAGGTAGAGGTGCAGGCTGCAAGCCGAGAGGTCCTCGGTTCGAATCCCACCTGCGGCAACTGCGTTGTGTCCTTGGGCAAAACACTTCCTCTCCATTGCCCGCATGGGGGCACGATGACGCCGTGTACTAAGACGTACTGTACGCCGATGGTGCGCATGTCTTCAACCAATCTAACCCTGCCTGTGCTGCTGTGCGGAGTTACGATGTTGGGGAGCTGGCAGCTGCTCGTCGTTGCTCGGTGGTGCTCTCCGGGTACTCCGGCTTCCTCCACCCGTAAAACTGTCACGGTCATGATTAGCCATTGTGCATAAATATGCGACCTTAAACACCAATAAATAATAATAATAATACTAACTGAAACACGAAAGAATATCTATATCTTTGTGAGTGAGGGACATCACCCTGCATTAAGAGTTGTCTGTGCGCAAACTCATAAACAAACCGCCTATAACAGCGTTGGATCGACAAGTGGCCTGAAAGGTTGCCGTTCATGCTGTATTTGTCTCTTGAGTGCAACGTGACGCCATCTTCAATGTTTTAGCATTGCGGGTGGCGCCTTGTTGCACTCAAGAGATCATTAGGATTTGATGTTATCTCCCAGTAAGGGACGTGGCTAGAGGTTTCCGATTGGAGGTGGGGGGGGGGGGGGTGTAGGGTAGTGAATTTCCAACTAGGTGAAGGGACCGGGTGGGGAACCCCCTCCCGGTCCCTCCCCGTAGTTGGAAATTCACTGCCGAGAAAGATTTTGAAAATGAAGCCATGAAAGGGGGCATAAAATAGATTGTAGTAATTAAAATGCCAACACATTTATGATAGAATTATCAGGTTATTATTATTTGGTATTCTTCTAGGAATTGAATATGTGCTAAACAAATGCTCAAGCTGAGAACGTTGAACAATTCACACTGTCCTAACATTAAATCAGATCTTATGCAGGAATGATTTTTCAACTGTGAATGATAGAATTAACTCAGGATAACGATTATACATGTGATTTTCTTGAAGTGCATTTCGAGGATGTTTTTACGATAAGTGAACACCCAAAACAACCCTAAAAATTGTGTCATTTGTTCTTTCAAAGCATAAAACCACCTAGCTCGACAAGCTATATTAGCTCGTCCCAATGAAAGGTCACAAACAATGTTTGTGACTAACAAAAATGAAAGTTCGCATATTATGTTCACTTCAAATCATGCTGAAGAGGCCACCGAAAAGATTATTTGCAGGAGATACCCGTGGGTACCCCGGGAAGTGAAGCAGTGCTTGTGGTGACCTTAAACACCAATAATTAAATAAATAAATTTGCAGAACTAAAACCTTTAACGAGTTATCTTATAAGCAAAGCTAATATCCAACCATTGATACTCACAAAAATTGGTATTGAAATTTGATTACCGTTCAAAGTTTGCCTACAAAATATAACGTATGCTCACCCCACCCCATGAACGAGATGGTTCAACTCGTCCCAACAAGTGGTCAAAAGCTATGCTTCGTTGTAAGAAAATAAAATATTTATTAGTTTACAAGAAACTAAAACTGAGTATTTTGTTAACCCTTTACCTAACATGAAAAGCAGACGACACTTGCAAAAAAAATTCTTGAATAACTAATTTTTTTCATTTTTTGTCTCAAAAACATAGGTTATGGCCACTCGTTGGAACGAGCTCGACGAGCTCGTTCCAATGAGAGGTCATAACCTATGTTTTTGAGACAAAAAATGAAAAAATAATGAAAATTAACTGGCGATTTTTGAGAATAGCGCTGACCGGTTTTGGGCGTTACGTTGGCCAAAGGGTTAAAATGTTAAAAAACTAAGAGAGGCATAAGACCTCACCAGGGAGAAACTTCTAGACCAGGCTCGGGTTACAGATATGCGATTGTCAAAAATAATTGCAGTGCAAATCTGATGTTCGTATGACTCCAAGGTCGGGTGAGTTTTTGATTATTTTTTTCCCCCAAATGTCCAGGTGACAACGCCCGCTTTATCCTTGCCAAGGTGAACACATATGCCCCGATCCAACAACAAACGTACTCTCTTCCAGTGACCTCCGATGTAATTGATATCCCCCATTCCCTTCCTCTTTTCTTTTTTTTTTTTTTTTGGCGGGGGGAAGGGGTGGCCAGGTGGTCGGCGTAAAGACACAGAAGACGAAATATTCGGAAGTCTATAAGAAGAGAATAATACTCTGAGATGATATGAAAGTCAGATGGTACCAAGAAAGAAAGTCATAGTTTCGTTTTTGTTAAATATTTCCAACAGGCGTGTCACTATTTCCGCAAGTCCTACATTTTGGCTCCGTTTAGATTTTAGTTCCGTTTAAATCAGATCACGTGATATATTTTATCATTAATCGCGTGCATCTGGATGTAAGATCAACTGGAGTGTCATTAAACACCCACACAGTGGACTTTCCACTCAGACTACAACTCATATCTTACGCATTAGCAAAAGAATTTCAACCAAGTTTCAGACAATGGACTACAGTCTAAGGTTTGATGTAAACGATTGTTCTGTTCGCCTGGCGGTTACCTGGAATTATTTTCGGAGGAAGGCTGGATCGGTTAGCGATGAATACCTAAACGGTAAACAATAGTTACAAAATAATAAAGCTTCCCTTCCCCACGAGGGGATTGTTATGGTCTGTGAAGTGGCATGTATGCTTCAGATAGTGAGCGGAGTTTAATTTTCTATTGTCTTTGTTCGACAGCGGGGCTTAAAATGGGGACACCATACTTCGAGTATACTCTTGGGTGCCAAATAAGCATGCATGCATTATTATTAATTTTGGGGGCTTTTCCCACCCTGTATGATGTTTTTTCCGATCTGTATGATTATTAAATACCCAGTTGTAATCACGGGACAAAATTCCAAAAAGTAACACCAGTTATTAATATTTAAAATTAGAAACATACCAGTCCTATATTACTGAACTAATCTCAGACATCATTCCCCGGAAAGCTCTCCAGGAGAGCTTTCCAAGGACTGATGTCTGAGACTTGCATTTTACCATGCAAAAACTGACTCACTTCAAATACACCCCCTCCTGTACTATAATTCCGGTCTGTACTATTATTAGATTCAGGCTATTTTCCCACCCTGTACTATAATTCCGGTCTGTACTATTATTAAATTCAGGCTATTTTTCCACTCTGTACTATTATTCTGGGCTGTATTATTATTAAATTCAGGCTATTTTTCCACCCTGTACTATTATTCTGGGCTGTACTATTATTAAATTCAGGCTATTTTCCCACCCTGTACTATTATTCTGGGCTGTACTATTATTAGATTCAGGCTATTTTTCCACCCTGTACTATTATTTCGGTCTGTACTATTATTAAATTCAGGCTATTTTTCCACTCTGTACTATTATTCTGGGCTGTACTATTATTAAATTCAGGCTATTTTTCCACTCTGTACTATTATTCTGGGCTGTATTATTATTAAATTCAGGCTATTTTTCCACCCTGTACTATTATTCTGGGCTGTACTATTATTAAATTCAGGCTATTTTTCCACCCTGTACTATTATTCTGGGCTGTACTATTATTAAATTCAGGCTATTTTTCCACTCTGTACTATTATTCTGGGCTGTACTATTATTAAATTCAGGCTATTTTTCCACCCTGTACTATGATTCCGGTCTGTACTATTATTAAATTCAGGCTATTTTTCCACCCTGTACTATTATTTCGGTCTGTACTATTATTAAATTCAGGCTATTTTTCCATCCTGTACTATTTTTCTGGGCTGTACTATTATTTGGAACCTGAGAGTATCGAAATTGAAAACTGAGAAGCAAAATCCTCAAATATCACGAACTGTATTATCCCTTGACCGAACACACACGATATCAAAATTCATTATTTTAATTTTTTTTCAAATTGAATAAGATAATATGATAAGAATGGGGATCCTCGTATGGTGCACCATAAGCCAAATGTTAGCAATTGTTTTGGCCCGTTTGCTTCGAACCCTTCTAAGGCTGATTCATACTAATTAATAAATATTTGTCCAGTCCCTCTTAAAATATAGGTATTTGAATTTTTTTATCTTTAGCTCATAGGGTTCCCACGGGTGAGGAGGTTTTATTTTTCTCATTGGAAATAAAAAATCGGGTTGTGCTAATAATGTTTACCCTCCCCAAACAACAACAAATATTAACACAGGAACTTGGCTTCAACACATTTGAATATACACATCCTAGTGATGCTGAGTTCAAGAAACATTATTTCGTCTTGGGTTTTTGGAAAAGATTTTTAATTATCTCCCTTTTTGAGTCCCCGAGTGGGTCTGACTGAACTCAAAAATATTTGTTCTCATACCATAGTGATAACAAAGGCACCCAATAAATTTATAGCAAACATTACGGACATAAAAAATCTTCTTTACAGGTTCTGTACAAAAAATATAATACGCATAATTTCCGTAAATATGACTGCCGATAGGCATTTTGAATTTTTGGCCGAGCCCAAAAGCACTCGTTACCATCCCATGATGACAACAAACGTAGTCCTAGAAGTTCTGTACAAAAAACAGATTGCACCTAATTTCGGTATAAAATGGCCGCCGGCAGCCATCTTGAATTTTGGACCGCACCCAAAAACACTCATTGTCGTCCCAAGGTAATAACAAAGGAGCCCAAGAAATTTCGTGAAGATCGGTACATAAATACAGCCTCTAACCCGAGCCGCATTGGCATGTGCACTTACTGTGTATAAGTAGCACTGAATAAATCAAAGTTCATCTAATTTGCATAATTTCTGCACGAGAAAAAAAACCCGTATTATATGTGATGTATTCCATGTTACTAAACATTCATTCCAAAATTTATTCAAATCAGAACCTTCATATAGAAGTTCTGTACAAAAAACTGATTGTACCTAATTTCTGTACAAAATGGCCGCCGGCAGCCCTTTTGAATTGTTGACCGCACCCCAAAACACTCGTTCTCATTCCAAGGTGATAACAAAGGTACCCAAGACGTTTCGTGAAGATCGGTTCATAAATACAGCCTCCATCCCTAGCCGTATTGACATCTGTACTTAATGTGTGTGTAAGTAGCACTGAAAAAATCAAAGTTCATCTAATTTGCAGAATTTCTGCACGAGAAAAAAACTCGTATTATATGTGATGTATTCCGTGTTACTAAACATTCCTTCCAAAATGTATTCAAATCAGAACCTTCATATAGAAGTTCTTTACAAAAAACTGATTGTACCTAATTTCGGTACAAAATGGCCGCCGGCAGCCATCTTGAATTTCAGACCGCACCCCAAAACATCCGTTCTCATCCCAAGCTGACAAAGGTACCTAAGAAGTTTCGTAAATATTGGTTCATAAATACGGCCTCTAGCCCGAGCCGTGTGGTAGCCATCTTGAATTTCGGAACGTACCCAAAAACACCTTTTCTCATCCAAAGGTGATAACAAATCTACCCAAGAAATTTCGTGAAGATCGGTTCATAAATACAGCCCCTAGGCCGAGCCGTATTGACATGTGTACTTACTGTGAATAAGTAGCACTGAATAAATCAAAGTTCATCTAATTTGCATAATTTCTGCAGGAGAAAAAAAAAACCGTATTATGATGTATTCCATGTTACTAAACATTCATACAAAAATTTATTCAAATCTGAGCTTTCATACAGAAGTTCTGAACAAAAAACTGATTGCACTAATTTCGGTACAAAATGGCTGCTGGTGGCCATCTTGAATTTTGGACCGCACCCCAAAACACCCGTTCTCGTCCCACGGTGATAACAAAGTACCCAAGAAGTTTCGTAAAGATTGGTTCATAAATATGGCCTCAAGCCCGAGCCGTATTGAATTATTGTCAGACGGTTCATGGCATAATCTCAAATTTGACTACGTCAAAGTTGAGCTAAAAATGACAAAAAATGGACGGAAATGTTCAAACATTCATCTTTTTATTTTATAATTGATACATTTTCAATTTGAAATGATGGTGGACGTAAATCAATTTTCATTTCAATCGGCAGCCATGTCATGGCTGCCGATTGAAATAATAATTGATTCACTGTACCTCACGGGAGCGCGGTGGCTCAGTGGTAGACTGTTGGACTTCCATGATAGAGGTCCCAGTTCGATCCCCATGCGGGACGACCCGCCTTGTGCCCTTGGGCAAGGCACTTTATCCCGGTTGCCTACATGGGGGCACTATGCCGCCATGTACTAAGGCGCACTGCACGTCGAGGTGCACATGTCTCCAACCGCTGTAACCCTGTTTGAACGGAGCTTGAACAGAGTTGGAATGTTGAAGAGCTGACAGTTGCTCGTCGTTGCTCGGTGGTTCTCTCCGAGTACGCCGGCTTCCTCCACCTGTAATACTGTCACGGTCACGATTAGCCATTGTGCATAAGTATGTGACCTTAAACACCAATAAATAAATAATAAATAAATACTGTACCTCACAGTGATACTCAACTTCAGCTTTGTGTGAAGATTTCCATTAAATAGCAGAAAGAATAAAGCTTCCCAGGAAATGGAGGAAGGTGGGTGTCAATTCTTAAAACTGATGAGAAATAAATTTAAAAAAAAAAAAATAAAATGAAATGTTTTATTATGTAAATCGAATTTCAGGTATATTTTCTTACAACTTGAAACGAAATTAGATCAATCTTTTGTTCCCCGTTGTCGTATTTTAAGCACGTTTGTCCTTAGGGGTTTTGTCTCTCTATAGCCTTAGATGTGTATGTGACGTTAAGCAACAATAAATAAATAAATATATGTCCTAGGGATTTTGACTCGATGGCTTTTGTCTTGAGGGCTTGTATTCGTACCCCAAGCACAATTCCATAAATTAATAATATTACCCGTTTTTCTTTCCAATTTGCTATTTTGACTCAGCCTGTCGCTTTCGATTTTGAGTTTTACTGTAAAACAATGACAAATATTGACTGAACACTGAGATTAGTGTGCGATATGAAACACAAAATCACCGATTATAATTTTGACGCACGAAACGATGTTTAACCCTTTCCACCCTCTCGCACAATGGTATCGTCCTATGTACTACTATCGACAGGGAAATGGGCGAGTCCTTTCTCTATTTGCGTGGGGGGGGGGGGGCAGAAATAATTTAACCCTACAGCTTTATAGGGTTGTAGGTAGTTCATCATTTCTGTCAAACCAAGGCGAGTACAATGTAGTGCACTTAAAAATTGTTACGATGCGCCATTGGAAGGAAGGGGGGGGGGTGGGGTGGGGTGGGGGTATCCCTGGTATATCTTGTCATGAAAATCGACTTTCGATAAAGTTATCTCCCCTGAAATTATTAGCCCGGTGTGGAAGGTCCAATTAAGAAGCGTGTAATTGTTGGGAAAACGCCTTTGGCATCAGGAGAAAATAAAGCGAAATGTCTTTGTTACTTTTAATAAGCAAAAACAGAAGACAACTCTGTCTGTTGTTTTCGTTTATTAAAAGTTACAAATGGAAACTTGGCTTTTTATGACAAACTAATTAGAAGCAACTACGTCACCATCCACTTTGGCTCTTTGTTTAGTGAATGTGCTTTTACAGTAATTTGCGAGTAGCTGTCGGTTCCCCAACATCGTAACTCCGCACTGTAGCACAGACAGGGTTAGATTGGTTGAAGACATGCAATACACGGCGTCGTCGTGCCCCCTTGTGGACAATGGGGGATTAGTGCCTTGCCTAAGGACACAACGCGGGAGTCCGAATCGATCGCTAAGACGGTCACCCATCCGAGGACTAACCGGGCTCGACGTGGCTTAACTTCGGTGATCTGACGAGAACCGGTTATCGCAACGCCACCACTTCCTCCCCCCGCCCCCCCCCCCCCCCCCCCCCCCCAACACACACGCTGTTGATATAATGAAGAGAAGAAAAGTTACGGAACATCAGCAAGGCACTTAATCTCGATTGCCCATGTGTGAGCAGCAGTGTACTAAGGCATACTGCACATCGATGGTGCACTTGTTTTCAATCAATGCTTAATCCCACCTGTGTGAAGTTAGTACGTTGGGGAGTCTGACAGTTGCTCGCCGTTGCTCGGTGGTTTTCTCGGGGTACTCTGGCTTTCTCGATCCGTAAAATTGTCCGACACGAGGTGACCCTGGCTGTCGATAGTGTCGTTAAACCTCAATAAAAAGTAAATATGTAACACTAAAAGATGGTGAAATCGCCGTTTTCTTATTTTTAAGTGGGTTTAACCTTTTACCCAACGTAACGGTCAAAACCGGCCAGCGCTATTCACAAAAATCGCCAATTAATTTTCATTAATTTTTCATTTTTTGTCTCAAAAACATAGGTTATGACCCCTCTTTGGAACGAGCTCGTCGAGCTCGTTCCAATGAGGGGTCATAACATATATTTTTGAGACAAAAACTGAAAAAAATTAGTTATTCGAGAATTTTTTTTGTCAAGTGTCGTCTGCTTTTCATGTTAGGTAAAGGGTTAAACAGAGAATGATAGTCGAACGTTCAATCTGATTGGGGAAAACATGTAATGATGCGCACATCGATAATACAACTCTGTTAACATTTCGAAATTTCAATTTTTATACGAAATTCACTTACCCTTAATGTTAAATTTACTGACAACTTTAGAAAATTAAGGGGAGCTAACTTTCATGTAAATCTCTTCCAACGTCGAAACTTGTCAGCCATTGTCACCGCCGATGCTCAAGGCAAGTGTTATGGGAAAGTGTGTTATTTTTTTTTAAATGGGGATGTACAGGCCTGGCATTCTTAGGAGAGCAGGAGTGTTGCACGCCTACTGCACGCCTAGAAAAAATTGAGGAGGGCAATTGTTTGCACCACTTGATTTTCTGGACCGGTTTGGGACTGCTTCTAAAATCTATTATCATTTCGTCCCCTGAGTTCCAATGTGTTCTCTGTGCCTACTGGCACAGAGAACACATTGGACCTGAGGGGACGATTTGTCAATGTTGCATTGATTCGCAATAATTCAAGACCCATTATGTGTCGCATTTCGATACATTTTGAGTGTAGAAGACGGTCACATAAGAAATGAATGCAACATTTTAAATATAAGAGATGTGTGTGCCAATTTTTCCACTGTGTAGCTGAATGGTCACAATATTAATACCTTGAAGTGAATATAACCAAAATGACATACAAGTTTTTGCATTGAAAATTTCAGGTGCAATTGCTCTCCCAAGCAATCTGAGGAGGGCAACTATTTTGCACCTCCTTGATTTTCTAGATTGCCAGGCCTGGATGTATTTTAACGGTTAAGAAACATAGGAGCGTGACATCGCGCCTCGGAAATTAGGCGCTGGTGCACCTTCCCAGTTTTCTGTTAAATTTGTTGCCTGCTCGTGGACAGCCAACTTATTCCACATACAAAAATGTACGCATAACGGATCGGAAGGGTTAAGAATTATATTTAGTTGTATCACACTGTTTTACAATTCCAAATTGAGACAAAAATTGTTTTCTGTTTTTTTCCGTGGAACCCAGACGTGTGGACAGGGACGTGGCGTGTGTGTCACTCCCCCCCCCCCCCCCATTCCCCCACCCCAATCCTGGCCAAAATTTCCTACAGTTGGAAATTCGGAGTGCAAGTCATCAGTAGTTGGAAATTCCATCTATCTAGATTTTAGAGCTTCTTTGGTGATGCCGAATGCTGATGTCTCCTTCACTTCCCAAAATTCCAACTCTATTTCAAATCGGCAAAAATTCTAATTGCTACTATTTACAACTACAGTGTACGCAATATCGAGCTTCATAAGTATGCATGATGTCACTCAGTACGAGATTTCTATAGTACGTTTACTTATTGTAATAAAAAAAATCCTCGAAATACACTTCAAGAAAATCACATCATGTAAAATCGTTGTCCTGAATTAATTCCACAATTCACAGCCACAAAATGATGAAAATTGGTCATTCCTACACAAAATCTGATTTATTGTTAGAACAGAGTGAATTGTTCAAAGTTTTAAGCTTGGGCATTTGTTTAGCACATATTAAATTCCCAGAAGAATACCAAATAATAATAATCTGATAATTCTATAATAAATGTGTTGGCATTTAATTACTACAGCCAATTTTATGCCCCCTTTCATGACTTCATTTTCAAAATCTTTCTCGGTAGTGAATTTCCAACTACGGGGAGGGACCGGGAGAGGGTTCCCCCTCCCGGTTCCTCCCCAGTTGGAAATTCACTACCCTACACACACACACATTCGGAAACCTCTAGCCACGTCCCTGGGTGTGGATCAGTGGTTGATTACTGTTGGAAACAAGTTCTGCTTCACTGGTAAAATAGGATCCGGAAACCAACCCCTGGGTGGAAGTCATTTAAAGTGGGCAACATAGGTAGAAACGATTGGTTAAACTTGACGTCATGACTCTGTTGCGGCCAGAATATAGCCATAAATACTGAATGTGACCTTAAACACCAATAAATAAATAAATAAATTACTATTTTATCGCATCGGCCGCAGCTTCTCGTTGCATCTGGTGTGCTCAACAGTCATATACTCAACTCAGCGTGGAGGGCTTTGCGACAACATCATTTAACAACACTGTACGCATTGCAGTAGAGACTTTGAAATATGAATGCAGTTGCACAGTATTCACAAATCTCCAGAGAAATAAAATGTGGAATGCGTCAACAAAAGCCCTTGGTTTTCCGGGCGAGGTTTTTAATCCATTGGGAAGGAGCCTTGAACGGCAATGGTGACTGACCATAATCGCAAATAAATAAATAAATAAATAAATAAATAAATAAATAAATAAATAAATAAATAAATAAATAAATAATAAAAATAAATAAATAAATAAATAAATAACTTAAATAAATAATTCAAAAAACCAATAGAGGGCTTTCTCTGTCTTACGCAACATTTCCTTTTGTTGCCAGAGAAACATGCTCCAGGTCACCACCTCTGGCATTCCACCCCCACCAACAAATTTCCTGGCATCGTGTTCCTTTATAGCGTCGAAGGTAAATTCATGTAGCTTGGCGGAGGTATTGAAGCTTTTTTCCTGCGATGCGGTGCGATACGAGCGTTACGATACCCGTTAAGATACCCCTGGGGCATTAGAGGGGCAGCTATCAAGACTGCTGGCAGCGCTGATGTCTGTATATAGAAGACATCTCAACCAAAGAGCACAAGCACCTTATTATTGTTATTTTGTTATTTTGTTTGTTTTATGAGCTCTACGTATAATTTTGTTCATGTACGGTATCACAAAAAACAAATAAGAGCGTTGCTCATGATCTGGTAATTGCTATTAATTTTTCTCCGTGGTATCTCAAATCTAAGCCTTACTTTGGAAAAAAAACAACTTATTAATTGGTCTGAGACCAACGTGCAAACTGAAACAAAGAAATCGCTGAATGTAATTTCGAAGCAACGAACAGTTACTTCAAAATTATATTCAGTAATATTTTGTTTCATCTTGGTCATTGGACTCGTTTAATTTTTTGTTGTCTTTGTTCGACAGCAAGGCTCAGACTAGAGAAATCACACCATGTCGAAACTCACAACTGAGCAGAAAAATCATTGAAAAGCAGACGACACTTGCAAAAAAAATTCTTGAATAACTAATTTTTTTCATTTTTTGTCTCAAAAACATAGGTTATGACCCCTCGTTGGAACGAGCTCGACGAGCTCGTTCCAACGAGGGGTCATAACCTATGTTTTTGAGACAAAAAATGAAAATATAATGAAAATTTATTGGCGATTTTTGAGAATAGCGCTGGCCGGTTTTGGCCGTTACGTTGGGTAAAGGGTTAATAATCTGCCAGCAGCATGCGAGGAGGTAATTGTTATGTTGTCATGTCAAGAACAACCCTCGCATCGCGTCCATTGTGTAAAAAATCTTTACGGTGGTATCACCAAACATTAATTACACGGGCAATCAATCTACGCAGTTTGCGTGAGTTAAAAAAAAAATCCCACCTATTTTTAATATGACTATTTACTTTTTAAAATGGTAAGTAAAAAACATTTATCATTACATGTGTACATAAGTTTCACACAGCTTGCCGGTAAATGGGATATTCCCACTCGGTCTAATTATGAATCTGATGTAATTTGACGTGTGTCTGGCTTGATGCGCGTTTCGAGTATCCAAAACACCCGAAAACAAATCCTTTTTTCTTATTTCAGTCAAGGTAATACTTACTCGATATATTTTTAACAACAATCACTAGGGTCTCCACGACAGTCCACAATAGTATTGCTTCACTAATTTGTTTTAACATTTTCTGAGTCATGTCACAGGTTACCCTTGATGACATTCGACGCTCGCGAATATCCGTTCACAGATTGCACCTTCACCTAAATTGAGGGAGAGAACCAGGAGAAGTATTTTTAATAATATATTTCATCAAAATGTACACTTTTTTCTGGACGTTTTAAATTTTGTTTCAAAATGAATAAATCGCCGGACATTACGTTAATGTCTACCGCCGAAGTGTCACCATGCTGTTTAGAATGTTCCAGTATCGTGTTGCAATGATCCAATTAGCTGCTCTTCTATTGGTCGACGTATTTAATAGGCTTATTTATGTCCAAATATAGAGCGTACAATTTGGAGATAGATAACAGTTTATTGGGCAACACTTATCATTTATATGTCATTAGCACCTCCCATTACTTTCATACTCAGCTGAGCACGCGACACGGCAGTAAATACATTGGTAAAGTTTTTTTGATATTTAGTTGTTCAACAAGTGCGCGTGAGTCAGTCGATACGTTGAACAGGTACAGTTTACTACGAGTTGTACGTTACTGTTTACAAACACGACAAAAACACGTGGTTCGGTCTGTTTGTCTGATTATTTAGGACATGTTCGAACCTGCTCTTCTGTCTGTCGCATTGAAATCTAAATAATTGTATTTAGACAGAGATCACTAAATCGCCGGCAAGAATCATTGTTTGAACGCAGAGCAGAAGCAAGCATCACGCTTTTCTCTTTCCAGAAAAAGGTAATTGCGTATATCTTTATATTGAACAGTTGGGAGGTGAAATAGTACACTGGCGTGTACTCATTATTCCAGGTGGCGTAGACATGTGTGTGTGCGTGGTGGGGGGGGGGGGGGGGGGCACAGTCCCACGCCTCTACGGATTTTAGTAATTGTAGAGTTCTGCCATTTCCTGTTTTTTTTAACCCTTTACCCAACGCAGACGATATCAAAATTTATTATTTTAAATATCATTTTTTTTTAACTTTTTCAAAAAACTTCAACAAGACCATATCATGTGACCCCTCTTTGGAACGAGCTCGACGAGCTCGTTCCAAAGAGGGGTCACATGATATGGTTTTGTTGAAATTTTTTGAAAAATAGTATTTTTTCTGCTGCTGAATTTGCATATTACGCGGACGGATGCGGCCGATTCGTTGGGTAAAGGGTTAATCTTTTTTACGATCTATATTAATTTGCCTATTCTTATTAGTTCGTAAGAAATCCCCCCCCCCCCCCCCACACCCCCAATCCTCTACGTATTTTTCAAAAAGAAATATATTTTATCAAAGGAGAATTCTTAAAAAAAAAACGGAGAACCTGACCATAAGATTTCAGACAGAAGTGAGCGACGCAAAGCATCGACTTGTACAACTTGTGACACGCACAGATACTGAGCATCCCAAGTTTGTGTCCGAAAACGCTACCTTAGCCCCTGACCATTTTGGGACGTTTCAAATAATATGTCCGATGTTCGTATATATAGCGTTTCGCGGAGAAGAAAAATTCCGTCAAGTTCTTGCAACGCGTGTTAAGATTTATTCTTCGCGAACAGTGTGTGGGGGGTGGATTGAACTGAAACACACTCGCAGTGGAGTTTCCACCAAGCCAGTAACATATAACCTCTCGAAAAATCGTGGAAAACACTTGTAGATCTCTAGCCAATGTTGAAACCGATGGTCCATTCACAAAAACCCTCCTTCTACTACGATCCTTGATACCTTTTTCTAACCCTTTTACTCAACGAATCGACCGCGTCCGCCCGCGTAATATGCAAATTCAGCAGTTGAAAAAATATTATTTTTCAAAAACATTCAACAAAACCATATCATGTGACCCCTCGTTGGAACGAGCTCGTCGAGCTCGTTCCAACGAGGGGTCACATGATATGGTTTTGTTGAAATTTTTTGAAAAATTTGAAAAAATAATATTTAAAATAATAAATTTTTTGATATCGTCTGCGTTGGGTAAAGGGCTAAAGACAACCACAATAACCAATTAGCAGTGTTCACAAAAATTCTCATTCAATTTTTTTTCCCCTCAAAAATTTTGCTTATCACCCATCAACGGAATGAGCTCGTTGAGCTCGTTCCAATGAGTGGTCATAAGTAATGTTTTGGGGACCAAAAAAAATGGGGGAAAATTAGTTTTTCAGACTTTTCCTTTCAGGTGTCGTTTTTTTCGTGTTTGGTAACTGAAAGAGTCTTCTACTCTGTGATGGTCTGTGGACATTTTTTGTGAATATTCTGTCCTCGTACTGTTTTTTTTTTTACCTAACGTTGTATTCTTGGACAAAAATCCTATTATGTGAAAAACACACAAAAAAAGATTTTTTGAAATTTTCATTTTTTTTTTTTGTTATTCATTTCCCTAATACGCCAGTGTTATTTAAAAAAAAGAAAGAAATGGGAGCAGGAATTGCATTAATATTTGATTTCTATCTCTGTCAAAAGATTATAACGCATTAACCTCACAATTTAATATGCTGCAGCCATTTTCCATACACATCGCTACCATTGGGAGTATCATATGTTGACAAGATTACAAGTTATTTTTCAGTTATATCATGTTTTTTGTTATTTAAGGCTCCGCAACTTTACGTCAAGGCATTTTTATTCTTATAAAATAATTTACTTGTGATTTGAAGTTTAATGCTATGAACACGTTACATTATTTACTAACAACCGCCCCACCTTCCCCGCAACAAACATCGGTGTAATTTCTGTGGAATCTTTCTTTTGGGAACATTATAAAAATAATGTCTTCTCCGTGGGAACACAGGGAAGTGAAGCAGTGCTTGTTTACTGTGGTAAGCAGGCTCTGTTTCACTGGTCAAATATATAGGGCCTGGTAGCCAATACCTGGTGTGAAAGTCCTCTAAAATTGACAACCTGGGTGATATCGATTGGCTGGGCTTGACTTTATATCCATGTTGCGGTAACAATTAGCCACTGTGTAGAAATACGTGACCCTAAACCGCAATAAAAAGTATATAAATAAAAATAATGTCCGGATTTAATATTCTAAAAATGATTTCCCTTGTCGGCTGCTTGTCCCGATTGGTATTGAGTGAATTTATTTTTTTAACCCCCAAACCCTGAATGGCAGCGTCTCAAACTACTCAAAAAAGCGAGATGGGAGAGTCTATCATGTATTTTAGGGTGATTCAGTCAATATTTAATCCCATCGCTGCAGAATTAAATTATCTCAGTTTATCCAAGATGTTTATTGTGCTGTTCACTAATGGGCCGCCAACTTTTGTTTCATGCAAAAGTTTCAACCCTGAATGCAACAAGGCGTCATCTGCAATGCTTTAGCATTGCAGATGGCGCCTCGTTGTAGTGAAGGGTTGATTTATGCATCCCAGTGTGAAAGGTTTAACAGGTAATCTGGTCTGTGTTAATTTTGTGAGTAATAATTACACGAACGACACTTTCCTTTGAGATGAAGGAGAGTGTGTCCAAGATGCTGGTAAATGTTTTCGCGGTAAACCCATAGAGGTCTTCTCTTTAACATTTTTTTAATTACGGATTTTCGATTGCTCATCGACCAGAATTGTTTTGATTGCCGAAATGATGATAAAATATGCAGGGCACATCATAATGTTCATACTAGATATGATTTTGTGATTGCAAACTTTTTACGATTGTATAGATTGAACTCTTTTTCTAAATATGGAAATAATAATTTGTTATCTGCTTACCTGGGTATGGATGACTCATTGTTTTGTGTCTGCTGATCCACGCCCATATCTGTATTGGAGAATATTTTCAGTTGGAGATTATACTCCGTTATTTGCAGGTGAACATTTTCTAACTAGCTTTTGTGATAATATGGAATTTCTTCCTTTTTTGGATTTAGACTCGATTTGTATTTTATTTCATAAATATAATTGCAGTTGGATTGAAGAATTCATCTTTTCTTTGAAAGTTTAAACATATGTTTTTCGTCTGCACGTGGTACCGCGAAGCAGATATATGCTAGGTACATAAGGATTTGGTGATTGTTATACCAAACTTGGCCCTTGAGTCCGTAATATATTTTTGATGTGGTACGTCCTGAAGCCTCAGGACGTACCACACCAAAAATTATATATGGCCCAATGGGTCCAAGTTTGCACTATGTGATTGTTAACTCACCTGGCGAGGGTTTACTCACACAGTCACTCAGAGATCAACGAACGGTACGAAAAACAAGCGAATATTTAGATTATGAAGCATATATGTATCCGATGAGTCAGAGTGATCCACCCGCGCGGACAGAAAATAAAACTTAATTAAAAAGGCCGTGCATTCATTTTCCAAATGTTTGCACCGAGAATATAGCCGGTGTCCCCTTAGAGGAACGACTTCATCGAGCTTCTCCCAGTGCGGGTCATAAGCTATATTTTTTTTCAGTTGTATCGGAGAATTTCAGCTGTCGCCTTCAACAAGTCGTCTCAGGTGAATGGTTAGCTTAAAATGGGATGTTATTTCGTTTTTAATAACGCTTGGCAGGTTTTCGTACAGGGGTGGGGGTGGGGGGCTTACCAGTGACCACGTTCAACAAGCCAAGACCAATACTGGGTCTGGACCTGCGTCGATGCATGCAATTGATTACAGAGATGAACAGACTTCAAAGTATCGGCAAACAGGAAGTGGCTGCACGGCAGATCTGAAAATTAGATACACGATACAACTCATCATTATGAAGCAGCAGACCAAATATAAAATTATTCCCTTTCATAGAAGCCAAGAAAACTCTGACGGAAGAAGTGTTTCGGACGGACGGACGGACGGACGGACGGACGGACGGAGTCGAGTGGTTACTAGACCTGCTCTGACGCAGGTAAAAATCACCTCGTAAGGGTGCAGATCTAGGCGCGCTGAAATTGCATTTTCCAACCAAATTGTCTTTTGGTTTTGACTTCAACTGTATACTCTGGTCAAGAAAACAATACCATTGTGAGTTTTTATCTAATTTAATGTGTATTGAAATGACAAATGGAAGCTGGTGGTTATTTTTGAGTTTTATTGAATTTGTATTTATATTAGGACGTATATATTTGTTGACCTTTCGTGATAAAGCAGTTTTTTCTGAGATTTGTTCGCAAGAGTTGATTTCGATCGTGATTACAAGCGTCCTGGAAAGTGTCGGAATAAAATGCACCGAACATGAACAAATATTCCAATATCACGGGCGTTTCTTTTTCAGAAAACACCTTTTATGTAATTGAAGAATAATGGACATGGATTACTCAGATGAGAATTACAGTGAACAAGGCTCACCTGAAATCGATGAAAGTGAGATTGTCGACGTTAGGCTGCGCCAGGCTCTCTCCGAAGCTCAGGAGACAAATCAGCTCACACCCGTTATAAAGGAAGAGTTGCGTCTCACAATTCTAAGCAGGAGATTAAAGTCGGGGATGGAGGATTTTCCGGAGGAATTCCCGACACAACGACAGGAAAGAAAGGTGAGTACTGTAACATTGGTTTTCTAATGGATATTACCCGAGTGGTGACTTTGAAAGTGTGGTGTGGGGAAGGGTGGGAGGGGCTGAAATGTGTATGGGGTTTCTTTTATGGATCTTATGGGCTATCGGTACCGGAAAGATGCAGGTAGCCCACTGAATCCATAAATTCGCCAAGGTCACACAATCTAGGCCTACATTGTGAACTCTGACACGGTATTTGGGGTAGTCACTTGTACTCACTACCTGACTGTAGGATAATCGATGACTCAAAAGTGTCACGGAGAATAACAAGCAATTAATCTCATTTTATTCACTATATTCAAATGGTTTGAGTATTGTTGGCCAAAGAAAGTGAGGGGGCTGAATTCCCCTACCCTCACCCCAGGATCTGCCGCCTCTGCATTAGGCCTGTCGATATTTAACACGGCGGTGTAGATAAAATGTATTCCACGATGACGAGGTCGACTCCGGTAACTTCCGATATAAGGTAGCGATTAGAGGCCTTGATGTTTTTTCAATTCGCGAGAATCGGGTTGAGTCACGTGATCTCCATCTGCGAGAATCAATTTTCAATTCTTAAAATAATTTTGAATTTGAGAATACATTCTTTGAGAGTGTTATTTATACCCTTGTGAGTACAACCGGGACATATTCAATAGTTAAACACAAACCTCATATTAACCCTTTGCCCAACGAATCGGCCGCATCCGCCCGTGTAGTATGCAAATTCAGCAATTGAAAAAAAAAAGTTTTTTTAAAATTTCAACAAAACCATATCATGTGACCCCTCGTTGGAACGAGCTCGACGAGCTCGTTCCAACGAGGGGTCACATGATATGGTTTTGTTGAAATTTTTTGAAAAATTTAAAAAATGATATTCAAAATAATAAATTTTGATCTCGTCTGCGTTGGGTAAAGGGTTAAGATATTTACTCGAGTTTAACCCTCCAGATAAGGAAAGCGGTGGCTCGGTGCTTACGGCAATGGACTTCAAACAGAACGGCCCATAGTTCGCTCCCCACCAGGGGCAACTGTTTTGTGTCCTTGGGCAGGGCACTTAATCCCGATTTTCAAAGTGGGATCACGGTGACGTTGTATACTGACGTGTACTCCGGCTTCCTCCACCCGTAAAACTGCCCGATAGGAGGAGACCCTGGCTACCGAAAGTGTTGTTAAACCCCAATAAATAAATAAATAAATAAATAAATAAATAAATAAATAAATAAATAAATAAATAAATAAATAAATAAATAAATAAACCAGGTCTAATTTTGTTGTCTTTGCTGTCTTACACAGAAATGTCGAACACGCGTTCCAACATAAGGTTTTCAGCGGGTGGTCTTGCTGATGGAAGTTACAGTACCTTGAGGGTAATTTCTTGTGAAGTCTTGCTTGTATTGGTAGCCAAGACGTCACAAGACATCCCTGCTGCGTCTATGTTTTATCTTACTGGGAGGAAGCAAAACATTGTAGAATTCTCTTGATCTTTATTAACACGCTCAGCATCTATGGCAAGAATCAAATGAACATTTTGCGAGAACCAAAGTTGATTTTCATTGTTTTCCATGCAAGAATCATTTGCGAGAACCGATTTTGATTCTCGCAAGAACTTTTAGCCCTGGATTAAAGAACATAGCCGCATACCTTTCACACGTGGCATAACAGGAGAAAGATTTATAAGGAGGGGGGGGGGGGGGTCGTCTCAATCTCAATTAACCCTTATGCTACTGTCAAAAACGACATTAACTATTTTCTTTTCAATTTTTGCCCCCAAAACATAGCCAGTGAGTCCCATTGGAACGAGCTTGTCGAACTCGTTCCAACAAGGTCCATAAGCTATATGTTGAAGGCCAAAAGAAAAATGAAACTTTTCTCTTGTTCAAATTTTATTTTGCAAACATCGTCCTTTATCCGTGTTAGGTAAAGAATTAACCTTAAATATATTTTCAGAATTTAATGTTTAACCCTTTAACTGATGAATCGGCCACATCCGTCCAGGTTATTTACAAATTAAACAGTTGAAGAAACAAAAAATTCAAAAAATTTCAACAAAACCATATTATGTGATCCACCATTGGAACGCCATTGACCATTTGGGACGTTTTAAATAGTATGTACGTTGTTCGTGTATATAGCGTTTCGCGGAGAAGAAAAAAATTCCGTCAAGTTCTTGCAACGCGTGTTGAGATTTATTCATCGCGAACAGTGTGTGGGGAGTGGATTGAACTGAAACACACTCGCAGTTGAGTTTCCACCAAGCCAGTAACCTATAACCTCTTGAAAAAGGGTGGAAAACACTTGTAGATCTCCAGCCAATGTTCCTCGGGTTGAAACCGATGGTCCATTCACAAAAACCCTCCTGCCACGACCCCTGATCCCCTTATCTAACCCTTTACCCAACGAATCAGCCGCATCCGCCCGCGTAATATGCAAATTCAGCAACTGAAAAAATATTATTTTTCAAAAAATTCAACAAAACCATATCATGTGACCCCTCGTTGGAACGAGCTCGTCGATCTCGTTCCAACGAGGGGTCACATGATATGGTTCTGTTCAATTTTTTTGAACAAATTGAAAAAAACAGGAATTAAAATAATAAATTTTGATATCGTCTGCGTTGGGTAAAGGGTTAAAGGATGTTATCTCTCGGGCTGTAATTTACATTCAATAACTACATTTCTTTTCACAATATATAGTGTTAATGGGCCATCGCGTATAATTAAAAAAAACAACTTCTCTGTCTACATGTACGTCGCTGACTGTACATGGGAGCGTGTGCGGTGGATGGGGGTGGGGGTGGGGGTGGGGGTGGGAGGCATTCAGACAGTAATCTATTATCAAGGATGCTTTAGCCCTCCGCCTAACACAGTTTTCAGATATCATAAACAATCACTATTGTTTTTTTCACGCCCAAGATTGCAGCTGCCTGAACAAATTACTGTCTCACGCATGGTCCTAATTACGCCCTTTCGATCATGACCTCAACTTCTCACTTTCCCGAGCAGACAAACTTGCCTCCACTCAATCATATAGCCCTAATTATGTTCTTTCAGTCATAACACCCCCCCCCCCCCCCCACCCTTCCATTTCCATGAGATGGAAACCCGGTGTACCTCAATCATAGTCTTAATTATCATAACCCCCACCCCTCACTTCTCTAAATTGAAAACATGGCTCACTTCAGTTGACGTCCTAATTCTGACCTTTCAGTAATCATACCCACCCCAATCCACCCAACCACTCACGTCACAAGGATGTAAACTGGTGTACCTCAATGGTAGTCCTAATTTATGGTCTTATCCCTATCACCCACTTCCCCCAAGAGAGAAATGGGGCGTATCAATTGTCCTAGTTATGACCGTTCAGTCGTCCTCCCACCCTTACTCTTAGTCTGGCCAGCCCTCGAAATTGGCCACAGCAATCAGCACTGCCGCGGCGAATGCTGTAGTAAATTGGTTTTACCACAGCACATTAATGCTGTGGTAACATTTTCCCCAGATGCTCAATTTATAATATTTCAATAATGTGCATTAGAAATTACGAGCAACGTCCCACCCAAAATACCCTTGTGCAGCACTCTTAATTATATAACTCAAGTATTGAATATCAGGACTGGCAGTTACCTGCCAGTCCTGATATTCAATGCTTGAGTTAGGAAAGGCTATATGCACTCCTAGTACTTGATTTGTGATGTTCTTTAGTTCAAACCATATTTATTTCCAAGAAGCCAAGTGAACAAATCTTAAACTATACAAACAAGGCCATGGGTTAGACATAAAGCCCAAGCCTTACAACTCATCATCTCCACATAATGTACAGAATTGATTTTCGTGTCTGTGATTGCAGTTGCAATGTCGTGGGAAATGGAATTTACCACAGCAACTGATTGCCGTGGCAAAATATTCCTAATTTCAAGGGCTGTAGTCCCCATTATAACCTGTTGTCCTTGCTCCAACCTTCATTTTCATACAAGGAAGTGATGGATGGGAATAACCACCTGAAGGTTCCAGTAAGGACTTTCTCGGTCATTCGTGATCGGAGATGCGACTTCATACGATACATTGTTGATTAATTCAACCTGAGATCTTTCCGGAAATAATAATACTTGGACCTTCTGCTAATTTGCCGCTATCCTCTAACAGGGGAGGGGGGGGGGGGGGGGTCTACGTAAACGTCAACCCTACCCCACTCGATCATCCACCTAGTAAAACATAACGGCTATTCGTAACTGAAATGTTACAATTTCAGTATTGAGATGCAGAATTCTGAGTCGTTCATGGAGACATTATAGTCTGAAAATGCAACTCTCCAGAAAACTTTGCTTGTTCATGTTTGTATGTGTACCCCATTGCTATTGAAAACATGACAGTTTCCGAGAACGCTCATCAGCAACTTCCTTGGAAAAAATAATTCGTTTCCCATTTGCTCTTGGTGACATCCCTCTACAGACCAGATCAAAGTATTTTGTGTGATAGGATTTCACCATTTTTTAACCCTTTTGAAACCGAGAGACCGATTTTCGGCCAGGATCGCAAAACGACCTGAATTCATAATGTAGTTGTTCTCCCGTGAATGGTATGTAAATCATTATTTTTAACGTGCGGCCCCAAGGCTGAACGTTGCAAGTATTAATTGGTCTACCCCAAAATAACAAATGTTGATTCTACCAACTGCTGGTACTGAACTGGCGTGAAAGATACCATCAGTATACAAAGAGTTAATTTTTGCGTCTAAAACAGCTAATGTGTCAGATCGCATTATTTGTTTATAAATTTGTATAGGCCAAGCAACTTCAGTTTCTTTTGAAAATTAAAATTTTTGTCTTATTTACACTCTTTTCCTTTTAATTTTTATTTAATTTTATTTTTATTTTATTTGTTGCTTTTTCCTAGAGTTTCCGTTTTCACATTGTTAATGATTGGCTTTTTAACTCTTTACCCAACGCAGACGATATCAAAATTTATTATTTTGAATACCATTTTTTCAAATTTTTCAAAAATTTTCAACAAAACCATATCATGTGACCCCTCGTTGGAACGAGCTCGACGAGCTCGTTCCAACGAGGGGTCACATGATATGGTTTTGTTGAAATTTTTTGAAAAATACTATTTTTTCAACTGCTGAATTTGCAGACTACGTGGGCGGATGCGGCAGATTCGTTGGGTAAAGGGTTAACGGTGTGGGGAATCTGATGAAAGATGCCAGAAAGTGGTAACACTCCCGAAATTCCATACAGCATTTCTTGACCAATTTCGTCTTCTTTTTTCTCTTTTTTATTTTTTTTTTGGTCATTGATGACTTTCAGTGTTCAGTTAAAAATATGACAATATTCTTGTTACTTTTTTCAGCACAGCATAACATTTTTATTTTCCAAGTGCCTCTGTTGAGTGTACCGGTGTAGTGTAGGCATCTTTGTGAAGATCAAACACATTTGTAACTTTTTTTTACATCTGTTTTCTCACTAAAACAGATAGCGGTCTTTCTACAATTTGAACCACGATTACTGCGTGTATTCAACGTAACCTTATTCAATACGGGAACTGAGAAGTGTTCTTGGTATACCACGCGTAGAATCTGGATTACGCGTGGTCATGCAAGAACGCATTTGATCTGACTTTACGCATATAGGTGTGACGTAAATGAAATGCTTTGTACCAACCGCTGTTGTAATACAACCGCTATTGTAATAAATTTATTACAATAGTGGTTGATGGAATTTTGTTCATCAACCGCTATTGTAATAAATTTAGTACAATAGCGGTTGATAATTATTTTTGCATCAACCTCTATTGTAATAAATTTATTAGATTAGCGGTTGTATTACAATAGCGGTTGGTACAATGCTTCGGCACAAAACAGTGTAAAGAAAGTTATCAGACCGTAGAAGCTGATATTTTTTCAGTAAAAATATCAGCTTTATTCACTTAACCCTTTATCCAACGTAAGAGCCAAAGCCGACCAGCACTATTCTAAAAAAACGCCAATTAATTTTCATTTTTTGTCTAAAAAACATAGGTTATGACCCCTATAGCAAGCCTGGCATTTTCAGGTGAACGATTTATTCGATCATCTACACCTCGCCGTAAAAAATTAAGGAGGACGAAAACTAGCCCTCTTTGACCTTAGAAAATAATGATTACCAGAAGAGCCCATTCCAAAATCTCATATCTCTGCTATGTTAGTGGTATGTGTAAGACAGCTACGCTGCTCCTCCCACACCTCCGGACCTAGCCGAGGCCCGCTGGTGTGGGAGGGGCAGTGTAGCCAAGTGTTGTCTCACAGAGACAACATTGTTAGCATCACAAAATCAAATGAACGAAGCCCACAAGTCAGCATCCATTAATAGTAAAACTTCATTTGCCACTTTTAGCTTTGGTAAGCATGAGTAGAGCTAATCGCTACCCGAGGCTATGTGAGGGCAGCGATTTTTAGCCCTACTGCATTTTTAGGAATGCCAGGCGTGGTATAGTAAGTGGGGCAGGAATCAATGACCACCGGTGATGTTGTTCTTGTATTTCACGCGCGCCTTCGGCGCACGTGAAATACAAGAGGAGCTCTACCTCGGCTCTTTGCTTCCAGTCTTCCGTACTCGTTGTGTTTTGTCATAATATTATAGCATTAGACCATCTATTGATACTCTTATCGACACTACGAACGGTTCATCTTTAAAACGGATACAAAAGCACCGTTAACTACATTGTAGTACCTTAAAATCCCTTAAATCCTGATGACACCTCCTACTGTGTCAGTTAAATGACAACAAGTGAAAAAGTCTATTCATTGTTTAGGGGTGAATCAATTAGTATTTTCAACGTGTAGCCGTGGTACCCCTAAAATTACTGAAGAGCCACTACTTACTGCAGTTGCAATGTGGACCGGAAATGGTCTTTTAGATCAAGCAATTTTTATTAAGAATTAAGTTAAAAGTATACACAACAGAACAGAAAAAACTATTAAAAAACCAAGTAAACACAAGATACAATAGTATACAAGTGTATCTTACCTCCTACAAGTATTTGGGAATTTCATTGGTTCAAAGACGTCACATGCAGACTGCATATAAAACCATATACTGCCTGTCAACATTAATATACGCTGACAGCTATGGGTAATCTTCCCTTTCTTCATTGGTTATTCAAAAAGGCGGCAGCCGATAAACGATTCAAGTTGAAAGATTGAGTGTTGGAAGCCCATATTTGGTTTGAAGTGCAGGTTAGGCAACTTAAAAGGCTTCATATTCTGTGGATGTGTGTCATGTTACCTTCGAAATGAAACTGTATGGTATATATGAATTTGCCTTGTTAGGCACTCTTCCATAAATTGTAACAAGCCAAAGACACGTGAACACATTGTGAGAATTCTCTCATTTAATTTTGATCGCTGCTGTTATTAGTTCTGTGCATCGATGCAGCAGTCGGTAAGATATATTCGTTACACAGTTTGTTGGTGGCCAAATATGGTATATATGGTGTCAGTTAATTCCATATTGGACTCGAGCTTCGCCCTCGTTCAATACGAAATTAACTGACATCATGTATACCATATAAGGACACCCACAAACTGTGTAACTAATAATATAAAAATTGATAAACACTACTTAAAGGGGGGGGGGGATCTGACAGAAAGCTTACAGTTTATGTAAGTCGACTCCCTGACTCGTTTGGGGGAAAATACCCAAGACGGTGTAGTAGATCATTAGATAAACACACACATCATTGCCCGACGGTCAGACTTTTGTCCTTCGTCGGCAATGGGTTTGGCATCGGCCGTCGCCACGCCATGCACCGAGATAAGCACCACTCCTCTTACTCGCAGACAAACTCTTGTGGTAGCACAAAGCTGGGCGACACCCGAAGTCATACAATAACAGAGTGGAGTAAGGAGACCCCAGAAATCAGGCGGCGATGTGTGAGATTGCTTAAACTTTGTAAGGAAGTGAAAAAATGGTCTTTTGGATTTAAAGGGTTAAAATAAGATTTATATTTTATTTTCATTCGTTTTTTTCTTCCCCCCCAAACAAATCGTATTCCCACTCGCCGAAAATGGTATTCCACTCCCAGCATCGTATTCCACTCTCAGCGATTTTATTTAAACATATTTTATTTACCGTACTTCAAAGTAGATCGGGATTGATGAACAGGTTTGCGCCTATATTTATATCTTTCCCACACAAACAATTATTTATTTATTGGTGTTTAAGGTCACATATTTATGCACACTGGCTAATCATGACCGTGACAGTTTTACGGGTGGAGGAAGCCGGAGTACCCGGAGAGGACCACCGAGCAACGGCGAGCAACTGTCAGCTCCCCAACATACTAACTCCACACAAGCAGGGTTAGCATTGGTTGAAGACAAGTGCACCATCGACGTGCAGTACGCCTTAGTACACAACGCCACCGTGCCCCCACGCGGGCAATGGAGATGAAGTGTCTTGCCCATGATACAACGCGGTTGCCGCAGGTGAGATTCGAACCGAGGACCTCCCTGCTTGCAGCCTGCACCTCTACCTACTGAGCCACCGCGCTCCCCCATACAAACAATGATTAACAGTATCTTCAAATACGTGTGCAAGAGCGGGTGCTGAGTTTATATGAGCGTTTTGGAGTTTTTATTTCCCATGTTAAGGAGCTGGGATGAATCAAATTTCTCACCAAGAAGCCTAACACATGCTCAGTGTTGACATATCGCCCCATGAGTTCCAATGTGTTCTATGTGCCTGCTGGCACATAGAACACATTGCAACTCAGGGGACGATATGGAGAGATAGGAATTATGGCATTCGTTTCCAAACTGGGGTAATTGTGGTTTTGTTGACTCGTCTTACTTTACACCTTGGTTCTTTTATCATTTCACTCTCAGCGATAACGGATTATTGAAATTGTTCGTCCATGCGTGCGTCCGACCGTCCGTCCGTCCGACGTGCGTGCGTGCGTGCGTGCGTGCGTGCGTGCGTGTGTGCGTGCGTCCGTCCAACTTTGGTTTCCCGATGATAACTTTAGTTACAGTTCGCCAAATCAAACGAAATTTGTTACTTAGGTGCAAAAAAAAAAAGCTGACCAACCTTGAATCGGGGTGTGATCCGACAATATTTGCCAGAGTTATGCCCCATTTTCGACTTCAAAAATTAATTTGTTTGGTTTCCCGGAGAAAACTTTAGTTGTTGTTGACCGATTCAGATAAAATTTGGTGTGTAGGTGTATCAACATAAAATAGAGGTCAAGTTTAAATCGGGGTTTGGTCCGTTATTTTTTGCCAGAGTTATTTCCCTTTTTGGGAGGCGAAAAATTCTATTTTTTTAAAATACCTCGAAATGTACACTTTTTTCGGGCGGCCTTTTATTTTTTATTGTTTACAAATCGGTCGAGTTGAATCAATTTTAAAGGTTTGTTTTGGGACAACAAATAATTTTGTTCAAGTCTTCTACCATTTCCTCGGCAGCCGTTGTCTGTTCATTTTGGGGAGAATGCATAATTATTGCACCGAAAACCATAAAGTTAGCATGAATTTAACAACATCTGTTATGTAACATTTTAAAAAGTGAATGATAAGCACAATTATACCTCACGGCATGCATACATTGCTAATTCTATGCCATAAAATGTAAATAAACTGAGTGTAATAAATACTAAAAATATGCAATTTATGGAATTTTATTTAATATATTTGTCACGCTCTGTTCCAGCCAAACAAGGAAGCTTGTGATCAGACGAGTTGCGTTGGGTTCGTCTGCTAATTGAAGCTCGGTTTCACAAAAAACAACCTAAATAATCATCTTCCAACGGACATCTGTTTCCCAAGAACTTTATGCTAAGCGCAACATATTTTATGACCCAGTTCGTGTGAACGAAGATCAAATTTATCCGAAATATATTCAGACAATACTGATATTTGGAAAATGAAATTGAGAACTGAAAATAAAAACATTACTCATAGACTAAGTGGCAGGTCTCCGCTGTTATTGTCTCCTCTCGTAAAACTCTGTCCTTGCAGTATGACTTAGCTTCTCATAAAGTTCTCTAAACCTTTACTGAGCACGAAAAGCAGACGACACTTGCAAAAAAAAATTCTTGAATAACTAAATAGTTTCATTTTTGCATCAAAAACGTAGCTTATGATCCCTCATCGGAACGAGCTCAAAGTGTTCTACTCCTCAGAGCCACGTTTAAAACCCAGCTGTGTGCAACTGGTACTTTTTTCTGCGACCTGAGTCAATGGAGTACAACCTTCACTTTTCCGGTATGAACTGGCGATCGCCGCAAGTACGCTGAATTGTAAGCTTTATATGTCGTTTAACCCTTTGATACTTTTGTACATCTTATGACGTACGAAGGCAAACAGCGCGTTGATACTTTTGTACGTCTTATGACGTACGAAGGCAAACAGCGCGTTGATACTTTTGTACGTCTTATGACGTACGGAGTCGAACAGCGCGTTGATACTTTTGTACGTCTTATGACGTGCGAAATCAAACAGCGCATTGATACTTTGTGGTCATTTGTTTTGTTATTATTTGTCGATTTTTATTTAAGTTTTAACCTCAATTCCTATTTTCTCCCGTTTTGTGCTCAGTGACAACCGTTGAGCCAAATGTTATCGCAGCTTAAAATACAAATATAATCCTGCTGTCAAGACTCCTTAACTAGTTAAGTGCAAAAAGCCACTATCAGGGCTTTTTAAAAATGAGGATACCAGAGCAAAAGCCAACTTCCCATGCTTATATTTCATATTCAGTTAAACACAAATAATATTTTGTTTATATAAATTTGTAATAAAACAAGTTTTGAACCACAAATTCAGACCACCAAAAATAATCTAGCCCTCAACCAGATAATCACTAATGTGAAAAATATCTTTTTTGTACTTTCCGACGTTTGACGTCGCATTTTGAAAAAACGTTGAAGAAACTGAATTCCCAGTGACGTTTGAACGTCAGGATAAGTCAAGTCTCAGAGGGTTAACCTGTATATCCCATAAAGGGGCGTCTAGAGAAATTAAGAATACACATTGTGGTTGTTTCTCAACTTTATTGAATGGTATTATTGACATCATTTTACATTAACCAATTGCAGAAGATAATAAAATGTGGTTTATGAATCATAACAAAAATGCTTGTCAACAATCGGCTGAACCGATGTTCCAGGAGTCGTTGCTGTTGTCATCCGATTGCCTGGGGTGACCGATTCCGATCATCGATTGAACGCTATTTCCTTGTAGGAACCTCTGAAAGTGGAGCAGTGCTTATTTACTGTAGATAACAAGCTATGCTTTACTGGCAAAATGGGATTCAGTAACCATCGCCTGAGACGGACGACCTGTAAAGCGGACGGCATACGTATAAATGATAGGCTAAACCTGACTTCATATCTATGTTGTTTTGGGAACGCGGTGGCTCACTGGTTACGGCAATGAACTTCAGACTGAATGGTCCACTATTCAATCCCCGCCAGGGGTAACTGCGTTGTGCCCTTGAGCAAGGCACTTAATCCCAATTTCCTACGTGGGGGCACGGTGGCGCTGTGTACGTAGGCGTACTGCAAATCGATAGTGCACCTGTCTTCAACCAATGCTAACCCTGCTTGTGTGGAGTTAGTGCGTTGGGGAGCCTGACAGTTGCTCGCCGTTGCTCGGCTGTTCTCTTCGGGTACTCCGGCTTTCCTCACCCGTAAAACTATCCGGCACGAAAGTGTCGTTAAACTCCAATAAATAAAATGAATAAATCCATGCTGTGGTCACGATATAGCCACATATGCTGAAAGATATCTTAAACTCCAAAAATCAAATAAAATCTGTCTGGTTGGTTGAAAACATAAACTAGCAACATTTCAATTTTAGAATAATATCTTACTAACAAACCCGCTGTGAGAAATCGGTGATAATGGTGTTAACACTGACTTCGCACGCCTGTTAAAAACATCTTATATAATTTGCACCCTAACAAGACTGCTTTACACGCTATAATTTGTATTATAGTGATATAAATAATACGGGGGTTATGGCCGCGTACACAATTACTCGTGATTTGAATAAAACTCCGAAGTGTGTAAGTGGAGCGGGACACAGTTCTATCTGCCTTTTGTGCTCGAGGCACTTTAACAAGTACACGTAGTTGGAAAGTAATAGATTTATCATCGTAACGGGATAATTGACTTCTGACAGACAAACTGACACACTATCTGTGGCTTGGGTACATTAATGATCATTAAATATTTTTAACTCTCCCCACACCACGTTTCTTTGTACAGATTTATGTTCGATTCCACTAGAACAAATATTCGATTTTTGACAAACAAAATATATTCATATGCATCCACCACACCTCTCGCCGCCAACATAGACAAAACCCTCAGAACTGAACAAAGTCGTGGGGTAAATGCTTATATATGGAGATGCGTAGTTCTTTCTGATTTATTAGTTGAATAAATAGAACATTTCCCTTAGACTTGGAGGGGTTGGGAGCGCAGACGATATCAAAATGTATTCTTTTAAATATTATTTTTTAAATTTTTTCAAAAAATTTCAACAAAACCATATCATGTGACCCCTCATTGGAACGAGCTCGACATGATATGGTTTTGTTGAAATTTGTCGAAAAATAATATTTTTTCAGCTGCTGAATTTGCATATTACGCGAGCGGATGCGGGCGGATGCAGGCGATCCACGCGACTTCATCTGAGTACTCAAATGTTTAGAACTCAACAACCGAAGCGACTCAAAGGGCATAGCTATATAGTAAACACACACGACACACGTCACACGTCCACCGGCAGACCTAGGTCTGACGGTGGCCGAGTGGTATGCGTTGTTTTGTACAGTTTCCCTAGGCGGCTAGTAGCGAACTCGGTAGAGATTCGAACCTCCGCTATGCCATTTGCAATATTGGGGTGTTTTCTTGATTCTACAGCACTCGGGCGAATTGAAAAAAGAGGCACTCACGCTGGTTTTCGGTAAGAGTATGCAATGAAGAAGTGTAAGGGATTTTATGGGTTGCACACCCACTTGATGATGATTTATTTCTGCCTTTTACCTTATATAAGGTATTCAAAGCACTATGAAGTACATTACATAAATTAAAAAACATGTCTGTGGTTGTCATAAAATATACACGTTGAGAATAATACAGTCTCTCTCTCTCTCTCTCTCTCTCTCTCTCTCTCTCTCTCTCTCGTTAACAGAACAGAATAAATTACAAAAATGGTGGGTGGAGTGGGGTAGGGATAGGGATTGGATGTGCCGATACAAAAAAGAAGCAAGCAGCAAATGCCCGTGATTTGACCGGTATCCATGTCATGGTGTACTAAGTTTAAATAGCCTTCAGAGTATTTTACGTTTTCTCTGTGAGATTATATTAGGCTTGGGTGGCTAGGGTTGAGTACAGTGGAAACAGTGTTGAGCTCGGACCCTTTCGACTTCCCGGCGGCTGCATTTGTCTGTCACAAAATGTTCGTGTCCGGGTAGACAGGTGACGGAAACCGGAGTGTTTGGAGAGAACCATCGAGACAACCAGGCTTTCTAACATCTTAACCGTGGGTTCAATCGGGCCTTGAGCTCTAGACGCATTGGTTGAAGGTCACAATGTTCGGTCGCGTCCCCATGTGAGCAATCAAGCGTCTTGCTAAAGGGCACAGCGCAAGTGGCGCGGTTTAGGACGAAACTCATAACCTTTTGCTCACAAATACAATACGCCAACTAAAGAGTACATGGTGTTGTTGGCACATTCTAGTCTATTTAATTTAATAAATAACGCAAGATGGCTTCGCTAAAAGTCGCGAGCATTCGCATGTAGGGGAAAAACAGAGAGCTATTCTATCGGCTTTTTTTCTCACAGACAGTCTTAACCCTTTATCCAACGAATCGCCCGCATCCGCCCGCGTAATATGCAAATTCAGCAGCTGAAAAAATATTATTTTTCGAAAAATTTCAACAAAACCATATCGTGTGACCCCTCTTTGGAACGAGCTCGTCGAGCTCGTTCCAAAGAGGGGTCACATGATATGGTTTTGTTGAAATTTTTTGAAAAAATTTAAAAAATAATATTTAAAATAATACATTTTGAAATCATCTGCGTTGGGTAAAGGGTTAAACTGTTATTCTGGAACGGAAGTTCGTGGATCATCGAGCTTGTCGAGCTCGTTCCAAAGAGGGGTCACATGATATGGTTTTGTTGAAATTTTTAGAAAAAATTTAAAAAATGATATTTAAAATAATAAATTTTGAAATCGTCTGCGTTGGGTAAAGTGTTAAACTGTTATTCTGGAACGGAAGTTCGTGGATCATCTATGATGAGACATACATGAAGTATCTGAGTGACCTTTGTAACCTTCAACAGATGCAGGTTAATTTGCTAACCTGTGAGAATTGTGGATTCAGTCAACCTGTTTGTGGTCGATGAGTCACAAGGATTCACTTTTGTTGATAATACACTTTGAATATGAGTCATCATTTGTCCAGCTATATTGGCTTGTTCCAAACTTTCAAAACAAATTTACCCCTTTACCCGCCAGTCAACACCGAGTCGAATGGGCAGGGGAGCCGATGTAGCAAAACCGGTACCGTGACCTGACCCAGAACTGGTTGCCTTCTCTGCTGGAATAAAACATTTTCAGACAATATTTAAGGGATACAAGGGAATAAGAGTTTAAACATTTCGTGTGAGGATTAAATCCGTCAAATATCCCGGGATATGACACCCCTGGAATTTTTCCGAATGCGGACTGCAAAAGCCGCGGTTGACCATCATTATCTAACAATCATATAGATTTTGGCCTGAAAACCACGAGAAACTGTACGTATCACATAATGCGTTCCGATTTCGTACCATATAGACGACTCATTCTGATTCCGTGTCGTGGGAAATTTGGAGAGGCACAGAATGCTATAAAACTAAAAAGGATGAAAGCAATTTGCAGTCTATTCAATTCTTTTAAGAGTAAACACCTCCCGTCCACTGTTGTAATATCCAAAATATTTTATCAATTAATAAAACCCATATTGCTGTATGGTAGTGAACTATAGGATACAGAGTATAAACTTGCAAAGTAGGATAGACTTCCCGCCGAGGCTGTACACATCAAGTTCTGTAAACTGATACTCGGTGTTAATAAAAATTTCTCCAACCATGACGTCGGAGCCAAACTTGGCCGATTCCCATTTTCCCTCGAATGCATGGTCAAAATGTTCAAACTGATGGCCAGGCTTCACTGTGTTCAAACTGATGGCCAGGCTTCACTGTGAAACTCCAGGTACATTGCTCCGTGGTTTACTGGAAGAGCATAAATTAACGACGGAATATAGCGGATTCCGCCAAATGTTGGAAGGTTACAATATACCATCGGCTGCAATGCACGATAATAAATCCAGTAAATTACCTGAAAATTTAACAAATGATTACACACTCTATTTTAATGAATGCCTTAACAATAAAAAGAACGTTAAAAATAAATTGCGTACTTATCGCGTCTTCAAAAATGACATTAAATTCGAGTCCTATTTTGCTTACTCAAAAACAAAGGAACCGCAAAGTATGTTTACGACATTACGGATTAGTAATTATAATTTGGAAACTGAAAAGGAGAGACATGCACAGTCGCCAATACCTTTAGAAAATAGGATTTGCAATGCTTCTGATGTTATTAAGGACGCCGGCGATGTGGAATCCGAGATGCATTTTGTCATGGACTACCCGGCTTATACAAACACCAGAAGACAGTAATCGTCGAGTGAGAACCATAAGGTTCTATCTTCCTCTGGAAGATAGAACCTTATGGTTCTCACGCGACGAGTTGCTGGCAATAATTAACAGGAACAACGCAGACTTCTCAAATGCAAGCAAACAAGATCGGTTTGAATTTATTATGAAAAATAATACGCCCTTATTATGTCATGCCATCTGCAACATAATCCCGCTGTTCTTCTGGAAAAGAGAAACAATAACTGTAAAATAGTAGGTCATTAAGCTGACCTTGGGTTTGACTTTATATACTTTTATGTATGATACATTAGCCTTATTTACTATTCAAAAATACTTGTTCCGTTTATTATTTGTTTATTATAATCATATCATATCTCTGTTAACTCTTTGTGCAATCTGCCTCTCTGCGGGTTCTATTTTGTTTGAATAAACTATTATTACTATAGACGACTCGTTTCCGGTAATGCGACGGGCTATCATGAAAGACGCATGAATACATTCTATGTGCGTTCCAGTGATCGACTCGGCTTATCGCTTACAAAACAAAACAAAATTCCTTACAGTTAGCGACAGAACTAGCCAATGCCCCCCCCCCCCCCCCTCCCACACACACACACAATAGAAACTGCACACCGGTTCCTGAGGATGTCGTAAAATTGAAGCGGATCATCATCGGAAGTGACACTGAGAGTGAATAATTTTTCTCGCCCAACACTGTCCCAAAACTGTATTAATAAATTAAGATTTAATATGTTTATGTGACAGAATTGTGAGATAAATGAATTATCATGATAATATGCATGTCCCATGATTTGCATCAGATTGCAAAGCCGGCTCGTTGAGATCCCATTCCGGACACCACCTCGAATCTGATCCAAATCACAGGACATGCACATTATCATGATATCTGTATGTAGCGTGTTTGTTTTGTTTGATTGGGGTTTAACGACACTTTTGATAGCCATGGTCACCTTCTGAATGAGGATTCTTTGAGTTTTAAGCTTACATGACGGCTGCATCCTTTTATTTCGAGAGATAGACCCGAAACAATAATCTTTGCTATGCGAAATTTGACTGAATTTCTTTTCTCAAAAGACAGCATATTTTCGCGAAATGTTTTTAACACCGCAGAATTTGTATTTGTGTGAAGTTATAGAGGATATCTGCGCTATGTAAGTGAATTCCAGATATTCACTAAAATAGCGTAGATTTTCTTTCTTATATATGCTATTTGACATTTTATTACGCAATATTCACCCCAATTCGACTGTAAACGCGTATATTTCAAAACAATAACAACGATCAGATAATCACTCTTTCAAACCTGTACTAGCGAAATCACTCAAACATAAAAAAATAGTCCCACTTTTCCATGATAATTTAACCCACTAATTGTTCGACTCACAGACGAAATTTAATAATTATAATCAGGGGTGGCGCCAGGGATTTCTCGACAGGGGGCCTGACCTCTCCAACAGGGGGGAGGGGGGGGGGGGGGCTATAACATTTGACCTCCCAAACGAAGGAAAATGAGTGAAAATTGGTAAATTGGAGAACCAAAATAGAAGCAAATTGAGTATGTTTGTTGATTATTTAACCCTTTACCTACATGTAACCTGAAAAGCAGACGACACTTGCAAAATAATTCTTGAATAACTATTTTTTTTCATTTTTTGTCTCAAAAACATAGGTTATGACCCCTCGTTGGAACGAGCTCGACGACCTCGTTCCAACGAGGGGTCATAACCTATGTTTTTGAGACAAAAAAGGAAAAAAATAATGATAATTAATTGGCGATTTTTGAGAATAGCGCTGGCCGGTTTTGACCGTTACCTTAGGTAAAGGGTTAAAGTAAACATATTATAATAAGGTCGGGAAATATTTGATCTATAAAGCCAGTTTGACGAACGACATTAAGGAATTTCGTGAGACTCATTATTCTCTATCAAAGTTTCAGTGCTGCACGGGTTCGAGACAGACAAGACGAGATATCTACAATCGATTGTCGGAAATTTCTCGTGAAGTCGGGTGACTCTCCGACGGACTGACTAAAAATCTCCGACGGGGGGCGGGGGAGGGGGGCTGGACCTCTCCGACGGGGGGGGGGGGGCTCTAGCCCCCCCCCCCCCCCCTGGCGTCACCACTGATTATAATACTACAAATGAGAATATTCTCATATTTTTCGTTAATGTTAATTTTTATAACATGTTAAATGTCACTTTACAACAAGGAATTTGGAACTGAGTGCGCCGACTCATCCAAAACAAACTTCTCAGACGAATCGATCAACAAGGTTTTTCGGAAAAGTTACACACACAATTGAAGGCTCAATATCACTCTTGGAGTCACTTTCTATACATCTAAGTATTTTACTTTATTATTTTATTATTATTAAAGATCTAATTTTTCAGTTATAGAATCACCAGAATGGCTTGTATGGCATGAACTTATGGTTCTACTGGAAAAGCCGACACTGATTCGCTTGTAACAGTATCGAAGGCGAAGTGATGCATCGAAGCGTGCCGGCATTTATGAAGCTACTGAGGGGTATTCCTCGTTATCCATCAAGTCGATGGATATCGAGAAATATATTTTAGATAATTTGCGATAATTCACAGGCTAGCATACTAACAAAATGTCTTACTTTTCTTCACGTAGTTAAGCCAAGAAGAGAGAGTGAAGAAAGAGCGCAGGCGGGAACAGAATAGAGTGGCCGCGCAAAGATGTCGAATGAAAAAGAAGGAAAAAGAGACCAACTTCCGAAAGGTAAACATACCCGAGTATGTCAAGGAAACATTAGATACACCGGGATATCTTATAATCTGTGCGGTACTAATGGTCAGATTATTGTGTTGAACAGCAATAAGGGTCTTGGGCCGAATAGTGAACATATGTTTATAAGTAGAAATGATTATTCAATTTGACATAACAAAGATCATGAAAGATGTACATATACACAAATAAGATCGATGTACTCTCAACAACATCAGTCCTGGAAATGAGACGGGTGCGAGTGCAATTGCTCCCATCAGCACCCGTGTTTTCTATTTTACGGGAGCTAAAAAATGCACTCGTTGAAAGATATTGTGGAGCTCTAATATACTGTGAGGACATATAAATGTGTGTTGGTTTGAGAAAGCAGCACTCTGCAGCCAAGTGGCAAGTTACTGTCATAATCCAGCAATTCTTTATACATTTAGCCCCTTGAACCCGATCGGCTGCTTTTCTGGTCAGTAACATCATACGTCATAGCATCATTACGTGTAAATAATATGGCTATTTAGTAAATGTGTGGGGTAAAGCAATCAATATTTTCAACCTGCAGCCCCGAGGCTGCACGCTGAAAATATTGATTGCTCTACCCCAAATAATGAATATGGACTCTTCTAATTGCTGCCATTGAATTGGCATGGAAAATAACACTAGAGTTCAAAGGGTTAAGGTTTCTAGTGTTTGGTGACAGTATTCTTTCGAAAATTCATACACAAATATTTTACGGGTGCAATTTACTCCCGTCTCTGAATTCACGGGAGCTTAAAACTGCACCCGTCAATTTTGTTCATTCCCAGCACTGCAATATGTGGCCCTGAGTGTGTTGAACGCTATCGGTGATCTCTATACAACTGGATTGCAGGAACACTCACTGGTCACACACAGAAAGGTGTGTCATCTTTAATTTTAGGGGGCGAATTTTGCTATACACATAAACAAAAATATATACAAAAATCCGGCAAGAGGATCACAAATCCACAAGTCGAGGTTTGACATTAAATTTTGTGAAAAGTCATAAAAGCAAGTTATTTGTCGCAACAGCACCTTTTGCCAACAGTGATAACTACAGTTTTCATGCCCCCACTCTTAAAAAACTTTTACTTCAGGCAGTTCCTACCATTGCTCTATTCTCACTCTATACCAGAACACTCGAAATCACTTTGTCGAAAAATTAAAATATTCTATTTATAGTAACAGTCACGTTGACCTTGGAGTCCCAGACTCCGAAATCAATAGGTGTCTTCCCTTCCTATAGGGTAACCTCTGGTATACGTTTGGTAAAGGTGCGTCAAATAGAACTAAAGTTACTGCCCGGAAACCAATTTGTCACAAAATATTCTATTTATAGTAACAGTGACCTTGACCTTGGGGCGCGAGACTCTGAAATCGATAGGTGTCTTCCTTTCCTATCGGGTAACCTCTGGTATAATTTTGGTAAAGGTGCATCAAATAGAACTAAAGTTATTGCCCGGAAACAATTGTTTACGCCCGCCGCCTGCCGCCCACCGCCCACCACTTCATCAAACTATAAGTCGAGTTTGACTTCGTCAAAACTCGACTAAAAATAAAATACTTTGATGTCTGTATAAAATGAATCTGCTGATAATGTGCACATTTTTTCGCAGCATTACAAATTGAATATTTACAACATATTTTGGTTAATATTGACGGAAAAAACAAGTGCCGGGATTGAAAAATTAATGTCGTGTAACCCGTTTTCGTGCTCGATAAACACCATGACGTTTGATGATGCGAAGACTGTTAAGCTGTGACTACAGTCACAGCGTTACAGGTTTCACGACATCAAGCGTCATTAATGAAGGGTGTTCTTGCGTTGTTTGACCTGGCGCCATCTTAGAGTGGGGGTGGGACAGGCTGAGTTGCGACGTTCTCGCTAACGTTCCAGCAACCGAGTTTTTATAAAGATCAGTAGATGCTATACATATAGATGTTTAACCCTTTACCCAACGTAACGGCCAAAACCGGCCAGCGCTATTCTCAAAAATCGCCAATTAATTTTCAAAATATTTTCATTTTTTGTCTCAAAAACATAGGTTATGACCCCTCGTTGGAACGAGCTCGTCGAGCTCGTTCCAACGAGGGGTCATAACCTATGTTTTTGAGACAAAAAATGAAAAAAATTAGTTATTCAAGAATTTTTTTTGCAAGTGTCGTCTGCTTTTCATGTTAGGTAAAGGGTTAACATAAACTTAAAACTTTAAGCAACCTAGTCCCTCTATGATATTCGCATTAGAATGTGAACAAATCATCTTGGTTGGGGGTGGACATCAGGAATACCAAATAATAATCTTTACAATGTAAAAATATATTTTTATATTTATAGGAACTTCAGACAATGCAATCTCGAAACACTGCAATGGCATCCGAGGTAGAAAGACTTAGAGCGGAGAAAGACGAACTTCGTCGAATTCTCGACGAACATACAAAAGTGTGTACCTGGTCTGATATAAACTTGCAAAATGCTCAAACAAACTTTAATACGTTGCTGCAGAGAGAGTCTCCCATTAATGACTTAGACAGTTCCGCCCTTAACGGCATCGTCAACTTCAACCACTATCAACAGTCTACGAATTTACTGACACAAGCCATAGATCACAACGTCTGCGCAACCGTTGACGACAACAGAAATGCAGGTTCGCCATTTTCGACATGGGACGAAGCAGAATTCACAGATATCGAAGTCTCTCCAAACTTACTCTATGATGACAGCTTGAGTAACGTATTCCTGTATGACCATTGACATGGGGTGGTTCTAGATTATATTTTTACACAGCCCCTTCACATTATTACATGTACATAAAAACATAACCATATTTGATTATACCGCTATCACGTGCCGTTTTTTATATTTTCAGTTCATCTGTTTTTGACGCAGAACAGGGCGAAATGTCGCTTGCGTTCTCAATGCTGATTTTGATCGAAACCAAAAAAAGACTGGCACATACTAATTGAACCCTCTACCTAAAGTAACAACAAAACGGCTGGTGCTATTAACCCTTTAACTAAAGTAAAGGCTAAAGATCCCTTCGTAGTATTCGAGAAGAGCTAGGCCACGAAGTTTGCCGCTGTGAAGGTCATCCCACACATCAACGCCATTGGGCCAAGGAGAGGCGTTAATATAAGTTGCATAACTTGTTCGCCAATCCTTGTAAAACAAATAAGATAAAATGAAAAAAAAATAAAACTAACGTAACGGCCAAGACCGGTCAGCGCTATTCAAAAAAATCGCCAATTAATTTTCGTTATTTTTTTATTTTTTGCTCAAAAACATAGGTTATGACCCTCTTTAGAACGAGCTCGTCGTCGAGCTCGTTCCAAAGAGGGGTCATAACCTATGTTTTTGTGAAAAAAAATGAAAAAATTAGTTATTTAAGAATTTTTTTTACAAGAGTCGTCTGCTTTTCATGTTTTGACAGAAATCGCCATCTTTTTTTCATTTTTTTTTTTGCTTCTAAATCATAGCTTCTGACCCTCTAATTGGAACGAGGCTGACGGACTCGTTCCAAAGAGGGGTCGTAAGCTATATTTTGGAGTCAGAAATATAAATCTTTAGTTATCCAATAAAATTGTGCGCAAGTGTCGTCTGCTTTTCTTGTAAGGTAAACGGGTTTTAACGATACAAGCACTTTGATGTGGTATTAAACATTATGTAATAAATTAACTATGCCATTGGTATCAGTCCCATGGGAGGGAATGCAGTATTCAGGGTAACGGGCTTAGATGATCAATGGAGGCTGGGATACACCAAGCAGACGTGGTGGTTGATAGGAACCTATATTTAGAAAGTTGATATTCACTGGAAAAACGGTGTTTTTGAGTACCAGTCACGAGTATAAGATTCAGCCAATAGAAATGTTGTTATTCATAAAGTATATAATAGATTACGTTAAACACCAATAAATAAATAAATAACTCGTTCGCTGAAGAAACGCCATCGAGCAAATGCTTAAAAAGTGTCTGTCCATTTTTGAAATTCTTATGTACAAATATCGTATTCTCCCCGCAGTAGACTCAGGTGACTGCTTAGCATTTCAGTGTTGATTTAACGTCCTCACATTGTTCTCAAAATAATGAAATTTCAAAAAGAAAATTTTTCCCATAATGCAACTAGGAATTTAACTAATTCAACCTGAGCTCATTTTAAGTTGCATTATGGGAAACAATTCCAATTTTTCTATTTCGTCATCAGCGTGCAGAGGGTGAAATTTACGGCCCTGTGGGAATCGGGAATTAAATTATCCTGACCATCCCCTCATCCCCACACCTTAACCAATAATAAATATATCCATTTTCATGCGACGTTACAAGATAAGGGTGAGGTCATCAGATTCACATCATTGAAGGGTTAATCCTTTAGTTGTCAAACGTAAAAAATTGAGAAAAAAAAATCCGTAGCATCCACATAAATGAGAATATGTCGCGCATTGTGATTGTGAAAATCCATTTTTTATTGCCGTCACTATCACATGTAAGCCTTTCGCCGAAGATGTTTGCCATATCCGACCAGCGCTATTCACAAAAGAATTCAATTCGATTATTTCCGTTTTTGGCACCAAAACATAGCTTTTGATCCCTCATTGGAACGAGCTCGTTGGGTTCGTTCTAAACATAGGTTCTGACCCAAGCTCGTTCTAGGGCCAGAACCCATGTTTGAATGCAAAAAGTAGAAATATTCAGTTATCCAAGGAAACGTTTTTGCAAAAAAAGAGATCGTTCCAATGAGGGATCATATGATATGGTTTTGATATAATTTAAAAAAAAAAAATTACTGCCGAATTTGTAAAATTACAAAGGCGGATGCAGACGATTCGTTTCCCAAAGAGTTAACCCTTTACCCAACGCAGACGATATCAAAATTTATTATTTTAAATATCATTTTTTAATTTTTTTCCAAAAAATTCAACAAAACCATATCATGTGACCCCTCAATGGAACGAGCTCCAATGAGGGGTCACATGATATGGTTTTGTTGAAATATTTTGAAAAATTTATTTTTTTCAACTGCTCAATTTGCATTTTACGCAGGCGAATGTGGGTGATTCGTTAGGTAAAGGGTTATAAGGAAAATTTCAATATAGTGAGTGTGACAAATGATCGATAGAGATGCGTTTGTAACCCGGATGAAATGATTAAATCATTTGCGTGTCAGAAGTCTTGTCACTCAATGATGTTCTGCCGTTCGTTACGTGATGTCTCATGTTTGCTTTCAAATTACAGCCCTTGATATACTTCTCTCTGTTATCGAAAAGCCGTGCATGTATGTACACTCTTATTTGCTTGAGTAATTCGATTAGTGGCGGATCCAGATCCTCGATGAAGGGTGTGGTAGGGCGAGATTATAATTCGCCAAGTATTGTTTGCCTGCAAAACGGTTTCTCTAGTGAGGGGTCATAGGCTATAGTTTTGAAACGAAAATTGAAAATTTTCACTTTTGTAAGAAAGAATTAAATGTCAACAACGAGACAAATTATTTTCGACGAACTGACGGCAGCCATAAATACACCCTCCAATTTATCGACTTTCCTATAGTTATTGTCACATCTTGACAAAGTATAAAGTTTTTAACCCTTACCCATCGTAAAGGCCCAAACCGGCGAGCGCTATTCTCAAAAATCGCCAATTAATTTTCATTATATTTTTCTTTTTTTTCTCAAAGACATAGGTTATGACCCCTCTGTGGAACGAGCTCGTCGAGCTCGTTCCATTGAGGGGTCATAACATATGTTTTGGAGAGAAAAAATGAGTTATTCAAGTGTCGTCTGCTTTTCATGTTAGGTAAAGTGTTAAAAGATCAATTTATCTCCTCTACCTTCATCGGTGAACTGCTGTTCTGTTGCACTCCAGCATGTGACATTTTGCTTCATACATATTTAATATATGTGTAAATAATTTATTTCATTAAATAATTTATTTTATCATGTGCAGGAATGAGCTACTAGAGACTTCTGTGCCGCGGAATGAAATGATAAAATACAACTTACACATCTCATTGGTTTAGTTGTGTCATTAAGAAGGAATGTGCGGTTTATCGCTTTTTTTAAAAAGGTTTCGGTTTTTCAAAAAACCGAAAACCAAACCATTGGTGTCACAAAAACCGAAAATCAGAGCTGTGACAAATGAACCGGTATTTGCAGCAATTCGGTCAAATCTACATTCTAGTATGGCAGTGAAAACTCTCATTTAGGTCACATTTGCCTTGTCAAATTTGCGTTCTACAAATTCAGAAATGAATCACAAGACAGGTTTGTGTATGCCTCACGTGTGATATGTTTGAATATGTGAACATTAAAAAAAATTACTTGCAACATCAGTACAAAATAGATGTCCAATTGAATATATTTTTGGTTTGCTGCCGTTTAAAAAACCGAAAATAAACAAAATACGGCGTATTTTGATACAACCAAAACCGGAATCGAAAGCAGATTAAGATTTCAAAACCGCACAGTTACAATATCAAGTGATGTTGTACATTCATAAGGCAGCAATTGAAGAAATTGCGATGACAATGTCAGAAGTGGTCATGATCAAAACCAGGATTTTAAAATTTTCCAACATGGTGTGGTGTGTGTTAAAAGTTTCTGGCAGTGTTCCGGATCGTTGACCGTCGGTATGAACTTGAATCCTTACTAAATATACTTCCTTAACTGGTGGAGTGTTAACATTTTCTTGGTTGCCAAAAGTTGTTCACGTGTATTTGTCTTGTTACAATTTATGGGAGAGTGCCCGAAGGCATTCTCCCATAAACTGTAACAAGACGAATCCATTCAGATGAAATCACTCCACTGCAATGATAATGTGAATCAGATCCAAAGAGTATGGAACCTTTATGTTGAGGTACCTGCACTTAAGAATGGAGTCCGCAGTTCGGTGTCCAGCACACGGACAGTTAAAAGGATAATAAACGAAACAGGTCAGAAGTTTGTTTATTATTATTATTATTATTATTATTATTATTATTATTATTATTATTATTATTATTATTTTAAACAATTACTTTCACTTAGCGCTCCGAGGTGACCCCTGATGTCGAAAGTGCCGTTAAACCCAATAATAAATAAATAAATAAATAAATAAATAAATAAATAAATAAATAAATAAATAAATAAATAAATAAATAATTTCTTTTACAGGACTATTCGACTGTCATATTCTAACAACGAGCCCTGTCAAACAAAGAATACTTGAAATATTAGGATCTTCGTAGGAACCTCGAGAAGTGAAGCTGTGCTTGTTTACTATTGCAAACAAACTCTGTTTTATTGGTAAAATAGAACCCGGTAACAAATGTCTGGGGGCGGGGGGAAGTGGTTCTCTCAAATGGGCATCGTTGGTATAAACGTTTGGCTGGACATGACTTTATATCCATGCTGCGGTCAGAATTAGCCATTGCACGGAAATATTTGCCCCTTAACACCAAAAATAAATAAAGATAAGGGTACTTTTTCGTCAGGAAAATGGTAGTTTTTTCATGTGATCAACATTTTTTCAAATTAGCGTACTGACCGTTTACTCAACATAACGGCCAAAACCGGCCAGCGGTATTCTCAAAAATCGCCAATTAATTTTCATTATTTTTTTTCATTTTTTGTCTCAAAAACATAGGTTATGACCCCTCGTTGGAACGAGCTCGTCGAGCTCGTTCCGATGAGGGGGTCATAACCTATGTTTTTGAAACGAAAAATGAAAAAAATAATTATTCAAGAATTTTTTTGCAAGTGTCGTCTGCTTTTCATGTTAAGTAAAGGGTAAAATCTCCCACTCCACTAGCTTCATGATCAGCAACGCCACTATCATACACGTGTATATCAGCGCATGACCCCAGTCATCCAATAATCGTTCACAAACTTGGCACATGCTCCATTTCGTCATGTCGTTGTCAGAATGAAACATTTCATTGTTAAAACCTCTTGACGTTTTTATTTAATTATTCATTCATTTTCGTTTCATGAGTAACATTGGAAGGAGAGATTTTAAAATGCTGTGAAAAAGCGTTACAGCAAATATTTTTTTAAACATGTTTCCTATCTTGTTTCCTGGAAGATTTGAGTTTCTTGTTCCAAAAGAAAGAAATGATGCTTGGGTTGTTTGTCATTGTCAATGATAAATATTTTCATAGCTTGTATCAATCGGTGAAAAGTGATTCAAGCTCATGCCGTTTCATCCAGTATTGGAATGCTCAACGTAGAATGGGGAGTGACTCGCAAATGTTCATTGCATTAGGCCTTAAAAAGTAAAAAAAATCTGTTTCTCAGGCCACCGCATGGTCCTTTGGGCTGCCACATGCTCTCTTTTTATACCCAATGCAAACTTGAAGAAAAAGAAATATTAAGGGGTTTATGTCTGATATTTTGCTCAAGTTAATAAAATTGATAAATTTGTCCATTGAGTGCATGCAACAAGGCTTTTGCAATGCTTTAGCATTGAAAAGCCTTGATGCACTCAAGGGGCGAATTACACCACCACGCATGAATACTATTCTATTGATTATGAGGCCTAAAACCTGAAACAAACCAAGAACGTGAACTTTTTGATGGCCAAGAAATAATTACAAAAATGAAATAAAAAACCGCTCGCCCACAAGCAATTTTACAAAACATGGCATGAGAAACAGAAGATGTACTTTGCGGGGCCTAGAATGGATAAATATTTTTTGTCTCCAAAAATGTCTATATCCAATATGTTTTTATTTGTATACAGATATCTTTGTTTTCTTGTTGTACATAATTATGTTATAAAAGATCTACACAATTTATCATTTCGCTTGAAGGATCTCGGAATATATTTCAATGAACACGTGGTATCATTCAAAGATGGCAGAGGGAGGGTCACATACCACCCCACCTCGTCACACAATAGGGTTCGTATCAGGGCTCAAAATAAGCGGTTTCGCATCGCTATTTGTTATGCAAAACATGCTAAAAGCTACACAATTTTCAATCATGTATAGCATTTTGCGATACAATATATTCAACTGCAGCCTAAAAGGCTGCAGTTGAATATCTTGTATTGCAAAATGTAAAAATGAAAATTTGTAACAAAACTTTGCAAGCTAGTTCACTGATACTTCACTCCTGAAATGAGATTAAGTCTCCGTCTCGCATTAGCAACTTCATATGTAACGTGAATTTTATTGGTTTAAATTCATCCTGCATTGTTTCTGCATTTTGCATAAATACCCAGTCAAAATAATTTTAAGCCAATCAAATTAAGAGATGTTACGCATTTGGAAATATCTAAGTCCATGCAGTTGTTAAAGGCAGTTCAGTTGAAAAACATAGCTAGTGCTTCATGTGTTGCAGCTCATTTGAAAAAGCACAGAAATGGATGGACATTATTTTATCTGCTCAGAAGAGTTCAATACAAAACAGTATGGCATAACTCCGGTATACAAGAACTGCTATGCAATTTAAACAAAATGCTATCCATTTTTCGGAAATGTGTAGCATTTTGCTACGCATAGAAAAAAATGTATTTTGAGCCCTGGTTCGTACGTGTTTTTGATCGTGTTTTTTATTGAGATTTTAACGACACTTTCGACGACCAGGGTCACCTCGTGTCGGAAAGTCTTACCGGTCGAGGAAGCCGGAGTACCCGGAGAGAACACCGAGCAGCGGCGAGAAATTGTCAGACTCCCCAAAGTACTAACTCCGCCCAAGAAGGGTTAATATTGGTTGAAGACAAGTGCATTATCGACGTGCAGTACGCCTTAGTACACAGCACCACCGTACTCCCACGTGGGCAATTGGTATTAAGTGTCCAGACCAAGGACACAACGCACTTACCCCTTTGCGTTTGAAGGCCAGTGCCGTAACCAAAGTGCCACCGCGATCCATTTAGAATGCTTACCCTTTGAACACTGATGGTATGTTCCATGTCAGTGCAATGGCATCGATTGGAAGAGTTCACATTCACTATTTGGGTCTATAGACAAATTAATATTTTCATTATCTGTGGTATTTGTGTGCTTCTGTTTACATACTTATATAGAATATAGCCATAGTAGCTTGGTGTAACAAATGTTCACCACGAGTGGTTAAGTGGTGTTAACCGCGAGCCTTTGGCGCGCGGTTAACACCACTTCACCACAAGTGGTGAACATTTGGTACACCAATCTACTTTGGGTACATTTTATTTATACCATGATCGTCAGATTATTGAGAGTTGCTATTATTTTTCTCGATTTTACTGAGCAGAAGACGTACAGACGTGCAAATCTATTTTTGTTTACATGAGCATCGGTGGGCGGTACTTCAACTGTCAATTTTATCTCCGAAACGAAAGGAAGAAAGAAACGGATCCTTTTTCATTTTAATAACACACTAACATACTATTTCGCGCCATGGATGCTTGATTAACATGAGACAATGCATGTTTGTTAATTTTTGGAATCTTATGAGGTAAACCCATTTAAAAAGGTAATAAATAATTGCCGGTTCATTTCACTCTTCACGAGGCGACATGCGGTAAGTTTAGACAAGTTTGTATTCAGGTCGACGTCGCCAAAGGTCAACTTGGATGTAGTTCTACTGTAGGTGTAAAATTTAACTAATGAAATCCCATTGCTGGCGTTTTCACCACGTTTGGTGTGTGAAGCTAAAATTTATCTCATTGGCTTCTCATATATAGAATATGTACTGTAATCAGGGTTTAAATAACTTAAAACCTATGGTTTTTGTGGGGGGGGGGGGGGGGTTTGTTTTTTTTTTTGTTGCGCAATTTGTTTCCCTTCCCATTTTATGTCATAGACGGATAGTTTGTAACCCCCAATTGACAAACGTGAGTTGAATTATTAATGATGTCGGGAGGAACACATATTTATAGTTTGTGTATTCAAAAACTATGTGTGGAATTCAATATCTAAAAAGGATATATCAGGAAGTGCTTGCTGTACTCTATTTTAAAGTATGATGAATAACTATCAGGAACAGAATTTACTGGTTAACCATTTGAACCCCAGCGGTCATTTTTCCGGCCGGATCACAAACTACGTCATAATGTCATTAAGTGGGATGGCTACAAGGTAAATGTGTGGTGTAGGCCAATCAATATTTTCAACGTGCAGCCCTAAGGCTGCACGTTAAAAATATTAATTGGTCTAACCCCCCAAAATAGATATGGACTCTTCCAACTGCTGCCACTGAACTGACATGGAAGATACCACCAGTGTTCAAAGGCTTAGGGTTAATAGTGTTAATGATATTCTATTCTTTCAATCCCGTTTTCCTGAATGATAATAACAAATACAATTCTTCGTGTGAACTTCAAGAAGTCGTCTGATGCTTGTTTACGATGGTATACTGGTTACGCGGCACCGTATACTACACTCTAAATAAAAAGAGTTAACCCAACTCATGTTGGAGTGTAGGGCTGGGATACCAACCCCCGGGCTTGAGTGGTTCAAAGTGCATAACATAAAAACTAAATCTCGAAGAGATTCCATCATTCTCTCCGTTATTCCGTTGAGACCCTTGGAGGTGGAGCGGTGCTTTTTTATGGTGGTAAACAAGTTCCGCTTGTTTGGTAAAAATAGAACTTGGTAATTAACCCCCGCCGTAGAAGTCCTCTAACTTGAGCAACATTGGCATACACGATTAAGTAAACCTGACTTTATGCCTGTGTTGTGACCATGATATAGGCTTAGCTACAAGCGCCTAAAGTGATCTTAACCCAACGCAGACGACATCAAAATTTATTATTTTGAATGAATATAATTTTTTCAAAAAAATTCAACAAAACCATATCATGTGACCCCTCACTGGAACGAGCTCAATGAGCTCGTTCCAATGAGGGGTCACATGATATGGTTTTGTTGAAATATTTTGAAATATTTAATTTTTTCAACTGCTCAATTTTCATATTACGCGGGCGGATTCGTTAGGTAAAGGGTTAAACAATTAGCCCTTTTATGTATAAAAATGACGACTTACCGTGGAAGCGTGATACAAAAGTAAGAGTTAACGTTAATTATGTAACTTTATTTTTGAAGATTCGTTCAGTTGAAGAAAGCATCTAAAAATAGATAACATTCCGAGAGAAAAATGACACTGATTTTGATTGGTTAATATAGTTTAGACCGATTTGTGGTATAACAATTGCTCTCAATTATCCTCTCCTTACGCTTTACCTGTCTCCACTTCAAAACGAAATTACCATTGATTTTTTTTATCAAATGATATATTTTCTGTTTCCAACACAAAAATGTTGACCACTCATGAGAGCCATCTTGACCATCTCGCTTTATCTCCTAATCCGCTGAGCGTTTTCAAAATATTTTTCATCAAATCTAGTCATGGCTGCAGTGAAGCATCCATGACTGGATTTGATGAAAAATTCATCTATGTTTAATTCAAGAAATCAATGATCAAAAAGTAAAGTCCATTGAATTTACAGGGGGCGGGTGGGGGGGGGGGGGGGGAGGGGTACATGTGCCAAAATTAAATTTATTTCAATGGCGAGAGACGTTATGCGATGCACTGTTGGAGGGAACTTGAAGATCATCCATCCTATATTGAAAATTGGGGTTTCTCTTGACTAAAAACATCCAACCTCCCAACCAGACATTCGAAAGAAGTCTCGCTCACATTTGGTTGAGGATTTGAGTTCCTCTTGGAACGACGAGATGGGGGGGGGGGGGGGGGGGGGGCAGTGTACTCGATTGCTAAACAAGTTATGAGTTCTGTTTACTTGTAAAACTTAACTCTGTGACGGACGCCCAGGACGTTTGTCCTAAAAGTGGGCTGCATTTGTATGAACCATTAACTGATTTTGACTTTCTACTTAAGTTGCGGTGATTATACAGCCACGTATGCTGAATATGACATTAAACAAGAACAAAACAAACAGTTGGTGAGCATATGTTCGATGAAATTCCTGTAACTGCATGCAAGCACTCGATTAATCCCTAACGCAAAGGCCAACACCGATCAGCATTCTTCATAAAAAAAATGCACGCTTAAATGAGTTGGGTTAAAAATCAACCCAAATCCACTGGGTTGAGTGAATATGAACCCAATTGGGTTCATATTCACTCAACCCAGCGGATTTGGGTTGATTTTTAACCTAACTGATTTTAGAGTGTGTCTATTCAGATTTAATTAATTTTCCAGTATTTTTTTCAAAAACATAGCTTATGACCCATCTTGGCACGAGCTCCTGGAGCTCGTTCAGGTGAGGTGTCATAAGCTATGTTTTTAGGCAAAATGGAATTTTTTTAGTTCTTCATTAATTTTTCTTCAGATGTTGACTGCTATTCGTGTTCGAGAATTTAGTACACTTTAAAAATAGTTGGGTTAAAACCAACCCAAATCAAATGGGTTCAGTGAATATGAACCCATTTGGGTTCATATTCACTCAACTCAATTGATTTTGGTTAATGTTTAACCCAACTGATATCAGAGTGTAATATATTTCGGATCATTATGTCTTGCACAGAACAATCGACTGAAAAGATGTTTCTATTCGCACATTGGGTGACATACGTCCCAATGTTATATCCGAGTGATCCCTCAAATGATCAGGGCTCAAAATAAGTGGTTTCGCATCGCTATTTGCTATGCAAAACATGCTAAAAGCTACACAATTTTCAATCATGTATAGCATTTTGCGATACAATATATTCAACTGCAGCCTAATAGGCTGCAGTTGAATATCTTGTATTGCAAAATGTAAAAATGAAAATTTGTAACAAAACTTTGCAAGCTAGTTCACTGATACTTTACTCCTGATATGAGATTAAGTCTCCGTCTCGCATTAGCAATTTCATATGTAACGTGAATTTTATTGGTTTAAATTCATCCTGCATTGTTTCTGCATTTTGCATAAAATACCCAGTCAAAATAATTTTAAGCCAATCAAATTAAGAGATGCTACACATTTGGAAATATCCAAGTCCATGCAGTTGTTAAAGGCAGTTCAGTTGAAAAACATAGCTAGTGCTTCATGTGTTGCAGCTCATTTAAAAAAGCACAGAAATGGATGGACATTATTTTATCTGCTCAGACGAGTTCAATACAAAACAGTATGGCATAACTCCGGTATACAAGAACTGCTATGCAATTTAAACAAAATGCTATCCATTTTTTCGGAAATGTGTAGCATTTTGCTACGCATAGAAAAAAATGTATTTTGAGCCCTGCAAATGATGGTGACTCAGTTGTGTTTTGGGGGGTTATACTGGGGTTTTCATTTTGTTATTCATTTCATTTTAAAGTCAGATGTGCATTTGATAGAATCAAATCGTCAAGTTTTCTCTATATGATCTCAAGCATGTAAACAGGTTATTTTTGTTTAATTTCATTATTTGTTAATTTTATTTTGAAAGATTGTAATATATTGTATATAAAATGAATTGAGATAAAATAAATGCAGAAAGAAATCCGCAAATGTCTTAGCACTTTATTATTTTAGTCAGAAACCCCTTTTTCAGGGCTGAAAATATATTTTTTTCTATGCGTAGCAAAATGCTACACACTTCCGAAAAATGGATAGCATTTTGTTTAAATTGCATAGCAGTTCTTGTATACCGGAGTTATGCCATACTGTTTTGTATTGAACTTTTGGTATGAATTTAAACCAATAAAATCCACGTTACATATGAAGTTGCTAATGCGAGACGGAGACTTAACCTCATATCAGGAGTAAAGTATCAGTGAACTAGCTTGCAAAGTTTCGTTACAAATTTTCATTTTTACATTTTGCAATACAAGATATTTAACTGCAGCCTATTAGGCTGCATTTGAATAAATTGCATCGGAAAATACTATACATGATTGAAAATTGTGTAGCTTTTAGCATGTTTTGCGTAGCAAATAGCGATGCGAAACCACTTATTTTGAGCCCTGCCCTTTTTAAAATAGTTTTAAACCCTCCGTCCCCTTCACCCCCCCCCCCCCCCCGTATGTCCGAATGGTTCAATGATTTGATTTCATGTTTTGTATTGAGCATCCCTGAATGGTGTAAACTACAAAGTTTCTGGTACAATATCCCTGGTCGAACGTATTTATTTGTGCATTTACCCATTTATTGGGGCTCAACGGCACTTTCCACATACTTTATTTATTGGGGTTTCACGACACTTACGATAGACGGGGTCACCTCGTGTCCGACAGTTTTATGGGTGGAGGAAGCCGGAGATAACCCAGAGCAGCTGCGAGCAACTGTCAGACTCCCCCAACGTACTAACTCCGCACAAGCAGGGTTAGCATTAGTTGGAGACAAGTGCACCATCGACGTGCAGTTAGGGTTAACACACAACGCCACCGTGCCCCCAAGTGAGCAACCGGGATTAAGTGCCTTGTTCAAAGACACAATGTTGTTACGCCTGGTGGGGATTCGACTTGAAGTCCTGAGTCACCGCGCACCCTTTTGTAGAGCAGAAGGTTCTGAGTTGTATCCTCTTTGATCACCACTTTACAAAAATAATGAGCCCACTTGAATCCCCCTCCCCCGTGGGCAGTGGAGAAGTGCCTGTACACTGCGATAAACAAGTTCTGTTTAACCCTTTACCCAACGAATCGACCGCGTCAGCCCGCGTAATATGCAAATTCAGCAGTTGAAAAAATATTATTTTTCAAAAAATTTCAACAAAACAATATCATGTGACCCCTCGTTGGAACGAGCTCGTCGAGCTCGTTCCAACGAGGGGTCACATGATATGGTTTTGTTGAAATTTTTTGAGAAATTTAAAAAATGATATCTTCTGCGTTGGGTGAAGGGTTAAGTGGTAAAATTAAGGGACAATATGCCGCTTATATGAAGAAAAAAATGACCTTTTGACGAAACCACAGCCTCGTTGAGCAAAAATACACGGTAAATTTCATACATCATTTGTATGAAAGCGCTCGTTCCGATGAAATAAATTACCGATGTCGTGGCCTGGTCGAAATCCACACATGGGCAGTGATGTCCACGCATGCGTTTACCGGGTATGGTAATTAAAATCACCATCAGCAAAATTTCAATTAATGAAGCACCGGGTTGTACCCGGTGCTTCATTAAGTGAATTTTTGATGATCATTCCCATAATTAGTGTCAGGAATTTAATATTATTGCGTCCGTGGAAATATTGCCTACCCATGGAAAATGATCAATCCGCGGAGACGGTAGTGTAACTTGGAGGCGAGAATTTATAGACTTTTTCAAAAGTGGCATGCAAGCCTTCATGAGAATTTCGATGCAGTTTTCCGATCACTCATGGAAATTTTCGGGACAGCACAAATTGCAATGTTAATTTTGACATAGCGTCTTGATATCAATTTATTTTCCTAGAAGGGAGGTAAGGTCTGTTTATAAACATGGCATCAAAAGAGTTAACCCTTTACCCAACGCAGACCATATCAAAATTTATTATTTTAAATACCATTTTTTTAAATTTTTCAAAAAATTTCAACAAAACCATATCATGTGACCCCTCGTTGGAACGAGCTCGACGAGCTCGTTCCAACGAGGGGTCACATGATATGGTTTTGTTGAAATTTTTTGAAAAATAATATTTTTTCAACTGCTGAATTTGCATATTACGCGGGCGGATGCGGGCGATTCGTTGGGTAAAGGGTTAAATTAATGTAAGCAAAATTTAGGTGGACCGTCTGCAACTGTTTTCCAGTAGAAGGTTAACGATAGCTGGATCTACAGTAGTCACAAACGTGGAGACGATAACGTGGAACATCGATATGCGCAGTATCAGAAATTATATTACGCAGTTACAATTTTTATCTTTTATCTTTTTTTTCTCTTTATAGATATGTGATCTGCCATGGTTACACTAAAACATGCATGTATATATATAAATTTCATATGAGTTCGTTTCAAATGTTGGTGCATTCAGACGTTTGTAATGTCGTGTGTCTTGCACTCTGACACGACTATCACCTGTTCGTTGGCATTTGTCCAATATTTACTGTGTCAACTGACGACGAAATAGGAGTCTACAAAAAAATCTTTCGATTTCGAAATCAATTTGAATGTTTAAAAAAATAGATATATAGCGCCGTTCGAAACCGATGAGGACATAATGACTAATTGATAAGTGCATCGGATTTACGATCGGAAGATCGTAGGTTCGGATTAGATCCGCCTCACTGCCGTTGTGTCCCTAAGCAAGGCTCTTAATCCTTTGAACTCTAGTGGTATCTTCCATGCCAGTTCAATGGCGATAATTAGAAGAGTCCATATTCATTATTTGGGGTAGACCAATCCCACGATTTGGGTGTACTGAACAGCCATCCTATTTAATGAAGTTATGATGTATCAGGTTGCTGGCCGGAAAAACGGCGCTAGGGTTCAGAGGGTTAAACTTGTTTGTCATAATGGGAACGCAGTGAAACAGGGTGTCTTTACCCTGTTTACTTAACACGAATCTCAGGCGACAGTTCTCGACCAAAAATATCTTTCACTAAAAAATTTCAGTTTTCGCCTCAAAACACAGCTTGTGATCCCCTCATTGGCGACCTCGTTCCAAAGATGGCAGGAGCTCGTTCAGGTGATGTATCAAAAGCTATGTTTTTTAGGCAAAAATGGAAAAGTGGTTCACCAATTTTCTTCAGATGCTGACTGCAATTCGTGTTCGAGAATTTAGTACACTTTAAAATTAGTTGGGTTAAAACCAACCCAAATCAAATACATTGAGTGAATATGAACCCATTTGGGTTCATGTTCACTCAACCTATTTGATTTGGGTTAATGTTTTAACCCAACTGATGTTAGAGTGTAAAATATTTCGGATCATTATATCCTACATAGAACAATCGACTGAAAAGACGTCTGTCTCTCTTCATACATTGGGTGACATTCCTCTCAGTGTTATTTTGGCTTTTTAACCCTTTACCTAACATGAAAAGCAGACGACACATGCAAAAAAATTCTTGAATAACTTTTTTTTTTCATTTTTTGTCTCAAAAACATAGGTTATGACCCCTCGTTGGAACGAGCTCGACGAGCTCGTTCCAACGAGGGGTCATAACCTATGTTTTTGAGACAAAAATGAAAAAAATAATGAAAATTAATTGGCGATTTTTGAGAATTGCGCTGGCCGGTTTTGGCCGTTACGTTAGGTAAAGGGTTTTAAAGCAAAAATTAAAAAAAGTAAGAAAATCTAAATATATTTTTTTGTGGAGTACGCTCGCCAATTTTGGATGAAGGGTTAATCCTAATTATGCCACTGACTCATTTGAGAGCTGGAACACCCTAAATCGGACATGGATGGCCGTGATAATTGTATCAGATTTTCTGTCGCACCACTGGGTTCAAGCGACATTCTTTTAGTGACGAGTTAACATCTCGGGGATCATGCACCTCTGATTAAAAAATATGCGCTCCAGCCCCATCCCACCACAGCGACAACGATCCTTTAACTCTGTCAACAACAAGTTATTTATTTATTTGGTTTCAACGACACTCGACGAGCTTGTTACAAGGAGGGAGTCACATGATATGGTTCGTTGAATTTTATAAATTATTTTCAACTTCTCAATTTTTTAATTAAGCGATCGGTTGCAGTTGATTTGTTAGGTAAAGGGTTTATAAAAAAACGCGTGTACCTCTCTGAAAGGGTTAAAAGAAACGCTTCGTAGAATTTAGATTATTGGAAATACTTATCTCTTTACCTAACATGAAAAGCAGACGACACTTGTTAAAGAAATTTTTGAAAAACTATTTTTTTCATTTTTTGTCTCAAAAAGATTGGCTATGATCCCTCACTGGAACGAGCTGGTTCCAATGAGATGTCATAACCTATGTTTTTGAGACAAAAAATGAAAAAATAATAAAAATTAATTGGCGATTTTTGAAAATAGCGCTTGTCGTTTTTTGCCGTTACGTTGGGTAAAGGGTTACAACAAGTAAGATGCACATATTTTATGTTTAATCAACATGTTATTTCGATTGCTACTGTACATGTTTCCAATAGGTACAAACGTATGTCATCCAAGCAACAACCCAATCAAATATAACAGGGAAGGTTAAAAGATCGAACGACACGTGTCAGCTTCTGTGAAATCAAAATATGACCTCATTTTCAGTGCAGTCTCGCATTGATTTTCGGAGTATTGAGGTATTGTTAGGTGTTTATAGACGATTTGGGTGTAACCGCTACTCCAGTGTTGTGTAACAATAAGACTGGTTGTTCAAACACTTTCCAACAATGAACACAAATCGCGAAAAGGTTGTAAACAAGCCTACAGACAAGCAGAAAATGATAATCGCTATTTTATTAAACAACGAAATAAACCGAATTTAATTCTCGGGATAGGAGTATTGTAAAATACATTCGCTCTGTTTTGTGGTTCAGTAAACTTGGAGCTCTTTGCCTTGCTTGACAGGTGGGGCAGAATTGACTTAACTTATACCTCCACAAATGAATAAAACACTTAACTGAAAATATTCCCTCAATAGATAAGTGATGCGGGGTGAAGGAGTATCATTCATGGTTGTACCCAGTGCCAGGGGTGGGCGCGAAAAATATCTTATTAAAAGACCGGGGCGATTGAAAGGGTGTTTACCCTTCCGTCCGTCCGTCACAAAACATTGTGAGGGCCACTCCTAATTTTCCATGGGCTTTTTGTGAAACTTGGTGTAAAGCTTAGTTGTGCATGTCGGCGGAATTTTTGATCCGACAAATTTTGCGCAGTTACGAACCTTGGTAATAGGTAAATTTCTAGCACAAATATTTGTGTATTATTATATATCGGAGCTTATCGTCACATCAGCATCTAAGGCTATATCGTGGTGATAAACTGGTATTAACCGCTTGAACTCATAAGACCGATTTTTCGGTCCAAGGCAAAATTTCGTCCCATTTGTGTTTTATTATAAGAGGTCTGGGGAACGCGGTGGCTTAGTAGGTGGAGGTGCAGGCTGCAAGCCGAGAGGCCCTCGGATCGAATCCCACCTGCGGTAACCGCGTTGTGTCCTTGGGCAAGACACTTTATCTCCCTTGCCCGCATGGGGGCACGATGACGCCGTGTACTAAGGCGTACTGCACGTCGATGGTACGCATGTCTTCAACCAATCTAACCCTGCATGTGCTGCAGTTCGGAGTTACGATGTTTGGGGAGTTGGCAGCTGCTCGTCGTTGCTCGGTGGTTCTCTCCGGGTACTCCGGCTTCCTCCACCCGTAAAACTATCACGGTCATGATAAGCCATTGTGCATAAATATGTGACCTTAAACATAAATAAATAAATAAATAAATAAATAAATAAATAAATAAATAAATAAATAAATAAATAAATAAATAAATAAATAAATAAATATTATAAGAGGTCTACACAAGGAGCATTGATGATAAAATAATAACTGCAGTCTGCAACCAGAAGGCTGCAGATTGCAGTTATTATTTTATCCTTCATATATATTGATATTGGACTCACCCTTCTCCCCGTAAATGTACACAAAGGCGACACCATTCTAGGAAACAAGGGTTCAAAGGATTAAGGTAAAACATGTCATTATCTTGTATGTAGTAAACCAATTGTTTAAAATCAGGAAATAAATACACTATAATGCCTGAAAAATAAGTTGTGATAACAACAAGGTGTAATTGTGCACTTATTTTAATGATTACTATGCAAATCAAACTGTTGAATAGACATGGTGACGAAAATAAAAAAAAAAAAATATAATTTTTAATTTATGATTTTCCTCAGAAAGAAACGAGGCGAGGGACTCTCAGGGTATGCTTTTTTAACCCTTTCCCTGCACAGTGGATGTGTGAGGTAGACCAATCAATATTTTCAGCGTGCAGCTACGAGGTTGCACGTTGAAAATATCAATTGGTCTAGCCCCAAATAATGAATATCGACTCTTCCAGCTGCTGTGATTGAACTGACATGGAAGATACCATCATGGTTCAAAGGCTTAAAACCTAACATTAAAATCCGTGCAGTGTAAAGGAATGCACTCAGCTTATCGTGTACTTGGGTGTTTTTCTCAACAATTACTTGCTTCTCAATTGGACCTTCTGTTGCTTGAAATCAATGAAAGGACTTTCAAAACAGCTAAAGGCTTGTTTAGGGACTGTTTTGCTTCACTGTCTGTTCTGGTGTTATCGGATATACCAACATGTCCCAGTATCCAGCAAACACGGATAGTATAGTGCTCACACATTAGCGTATTTAACTTCTAGCAATGTTCCAATATCAGACGATTCTCCAACACACAGAGTCCATATTCATTATCTGGGGGTAGACCAATTAATATTTTCAACGTGCAGCCTTGAAGCTGCGCGTTGAAAATATTGTTTGGTCTACCCAAAACTTTTACTAAGCAGCCATTCTGTGTAATAGAAGTATGACGTATCATGTTCCCGGGCCGGAAAAGCGGCCTCTCGTGTTCAATTAAGAATTGAATGCAATTTTTATAATCTTTATTGCAGTATGAACGTGTGGGAATGGGTACAGATTATGTATGAATCCCGAAGGGATTCATACAATTTGTACCCATTCCCACACGTTCATACTCCAATAAAGATTATAAAAATTGCATTCAATTCTTATAATTACATTCTGTAACTGTTTAAACTACTTTTTTTCCCCCACGAATCGTCATTTGCCGTTTTTGAAAATCATACGGCTTTCAGTCGTTGGAATCAAGAACTAGCGCAGGCCTTTGTTCCGTCTAAATGATATCCCAAAGACAAAAAAGCTTTAATTTTCTCAACTTTAGAAATGGAAACGAGTATTTTAGTAACGGGCTTTATGCCACAGTTGGGAAATGTCACCAAAGAAACAGCTACGGAGTTGATCACTGCGAGAGGCGCTAAAAGTTAACCCCCCCCCCCTCCAAACACCGCCCGAATTACATTCTGTCAACTGCGCTCTACCGTAAATGCGGCTCAAAGTTCGACCAAATGTATTCATTGGAAAATTAATTACATTTGGTCATGACGTTTTCACCCAGCTGACCAATGGGAATTGAGTATTTGGACCCAAAACGTACAACTACATCAACAATGTAATTATGTGGTTAACAATGAAAACGTCTTTTCTAAACTCTTTAGTAAATGTCTTCGTTTCTTCACAATCATAATCATAGAACAGGGGCACGTGTTTCAACTTCGCTTTCAAAATTGACTTACAGCAATAGCACCCTGTTGAACAAAGTAGTAAAGAAAAAAAGAGTCGCAAATTCCCAGGAGCTCTCTCTGATTTTTCAAATGATTTTCAATTTTTTAGAAGTTTTAACTGTTGTATATTGAACCCGTTAGGTTCTGAGGTCAACGCGGATCAGCGCAGAGCAGTCAAACCATAAAAAAGGATATGTTTAGCGATTAAATGGAACGTACCCCATGTAGAAGAACAATGATCACCAAATAAATTGAGTGTGTTCATTGCACGGATCGTTGTACAACTCGCTAGCTGGACAGCTCATTGGCCGCATTCCAAAACGTGTCTCAACCCCAACCATCTTAGGGAGGGAAGGGGAATTGCTATGAATGAACAGTGCTTAACAACAAAAAATACTTGAAGGCTTTCAGTTTTATAATGCCTCGCAATTGCCGAGTATACTTTTTAACCCTTTACCCAACGTAAAGGCCAAAACCGACCAGCGCTATTCTCAAAAATCGCCAATTAATTTTCATTATTTTTTCATTTTTTTGTCTCAAAAACATAGGTTATGACCCCTCGTTGGAACGAGCTCGTCGAGCTCGTTCCAACGAGGGGTCATAACCTATGTTTTTTGAGACAAAAAATGAAAAAAAATTAGTTATTCAAGAATTATTTTTGCAAGTGTCGTCTGCTTTTCAGGTTGGGTAAAGGGTTAAAGAATATGCATTGTTGTCTGAAAAATGAATATGTTGATGACATGTACAATTATCTGCGCAATGCAAATTAATTATTTACAACAAATTTTAGTTATCCACAAAAAAACAGGAGCCGAGATTGGAAAGTTCAAACAGTGTGACTATAGTTTTCTTGATAGGCTTCCCATTGATGTTTGATGGCGTGAAAGTTCTTGTTGTTGCGCTGTGACTACATTCACAGTGTAATAGGTTTTACGTCATCTAACGTCATCACTTGGGAAGAGTTATCGCGTTGCTTGACTTGAAACCATCTTAAGGGGAGGAGGCGAAGGCAGATATAGTTGTAATGTTTTTCGTCGACTTTCCAGCAGTCCATTAGTATAGGGATCAATGTTTGAGTTATTGTCCGTATAACTTCCATTGTAGTCAAGATTTGGACAATATTTGACTCCACATTTTACCATCAGAAGAGATGGGCACTATACCGAAAAACCGAACCGATATCGATATCAAGGGGAATCAGGGGATACCCCAAAACCGAACCGAGCACATCATTGAATACCAAAAATGTCAGATTTTTCTTACATTCATCGCTTATAAAGCCTTGTTGGGGCTTGATAGCAGTTGAAGGGTTCAGTTTCATGAAAGAAGTGACTGATTTTGGTTTCAGATTTGGTACCCTTAAGGCCTGGGAAATTGTCGCGAATTCCCACTAGACTACAATCTGTACATGTGGAGTTGCTTGGCAGTGATGTCTAGTCAAGTCCTGGCCGCCTTAACAGGCAACCAAGACTTGACTAGACATCACAGCTCAGGAGAGAGTTATCTATTGTTAGCAGAACTTTCTAATGATAGCATTTTAATGGCATATGTTCTGAGATCACAAAAGCCTGAAATGTGCCTTTGAGGGCTATTTATTTATTTATTTATTTATTTATTTACTGATGTTTAAGGTCACATATTTATGCACAATGGCTAATCATGACCGCGACAGTTTTACGGGTGGAGGAAGCCGGAGTACCCGGAGAGAACCACCGAGCAACGACGAGCAGCTGCCAGCTCCCCAACATCGTAACTCCGCATTGCAGCACAGGCAGGGTTAGATTGGTTGAAGACATGCGTACCATCGACGTGCAGTACGCCTTAGTACACGGCGTCATCGTGCCCCCACACGGGCAATGGAGATGAAGTGTCTTGCCCAAGGACACAACGTGGTTGCCGCAGTTGGGATTCGAACCGAGGACCTCTCGGCTTGCAGCCTGCACCTCTACCTACTGAGCCACCACGCTCCCCGCCTTTGAGGGCTAAGGTGTGTTTGGAACATTCCACAAAGTTACTGTAGATATGATTTATGTTGGCAAAAGAATGGCATGCTGGGCTCATTGGCAGTGGCATTTGTGGAGCTGTGGTAGAATGATACAAAAAGAACTTATTCTGAAATTTGCTGGTGTGAATTCCCCTTTGGTTCATCAGCAGATATGTTAAGTCGAATACCGAATTCCGAGCTGATACCGTGGTATACCACCTAAGAATATCGAAATTTATTTATTTATTTATTTATTTATTTATTTATTTATTTATTTATTTATTTATTTATTTATTTATTTCGACAGCCAGCGTCACTTCGTGTCGGAACCGAAACCGAACCCAAAATATCAATACCCCCATCTCTTACCGCCAGCATAAAAGTGCTTCCTCTCTCTGATTTTGGCTTTGAATCCCTGTCTGTCATTAATGATCTCATGTTGGAAGGAGATTTTTTATCTTTTTTCCAAAAAGGTAGCAAACAAAATATACAATTTGAAAAAGAACTTCCAACATCACATTAGTGTTCAATCGGCCGCTTGTGGGCAATCAGATGACAACGAAAACGGCTCCTGGAACATCGGTTCAACCGATTGTTGCCAAGCATTTTGAGATGAATCATTAACCGCATTTTATTATCTCCTGCAATTGTTCAATTGTTAATGTAAAATGATGTCAATGATACTATTCAATAAAGCCGAAAAACAACCACAATGTGTATTCTTAATCTCTCTATACACCCCTTTACGGGACATACAGGTTCAACGACATGCGAAGCTAACAATTGAGCGAAATCGCTAGTTCAGACCGGAAAAGTGACGATTACACTCCATTGACTCAGGTTGCAGTAAAATTATCAGTCGCACGCACTTGGGTTGTAACTGTAGCTCTGAGAGCCACGTTTTCCACCCAAGTGTGCACGACTGGTAATTTTATTTCGACCTCAGGCAACGAAGTTTAACAATGAAAAATGTTCAGTTTAATGTAGTTCTTTCAAGCCTCGACTTGTCTAGTAGTGCACAGTATTACAATTGGAATTGGCATCGGAATCGGCCGATTGTGAGCTCAAATAACCGGTAATCGGTCAGCGACCATTTTTGGTAATCGGTTGAACACAACATTACATGGGATAAACTATAATGTCTGCTCCAAGCTTTACGTAAAGGGTAAAGCGAAGATAAATAATATAAAATAGACGCAATAGGTATTGTATTTACTCAGTCTATTACATACGTTCACAATAAGTTATGGGGTGTAACTTCATGTCGCATGAAAAATAAAATATGATGACAAAGTCTTGTATTCGAGAAGGTAATTCTCTTGTGTGTAAACAACACCGAGCGTCCAACTTCTAAATGTTTGCTTTAAAAAAAGAATAAAGTGCATTTAGGTATGTTTTTTTCTAAATAAATTGATGATGAATTTAAAATAGTATTCATTAGAATATCCTGCGACATTAGATTTTCCGCTCTCTAACCCTCTGCACACCATACAGAGGGCCCGAGCGCGTAAAATGTAATGTCGCATATATAAAAAAAAAGTTGCCAAAGTTTTGAATAACGTAACTAGAAATTTAATCAATTCAGTCTTGTTTGACAGAACTTTATATGGGGGTAAAAAAATTAAAATGTAACACTGACATATTAAAATAATTTTAAAAACAGTGACTTAAATTTTCCTAGGCCAAACAAAAAAATACTTAGGATTCCCAGAGTCCGCCGCATTGTATTTTTTGTTCCCGTTGGTACATTTTATTGGCATTTAAGAAAAAATATCACCGTTGAATGTGCCACGAAAATAGGAAACATAAACCTGTAAGTCGCGAATTCTTGGATAGATAACAACGGGATCTAGAGCTGAGAAGCGTGAGTCAATATACTGGGGAGTCGGTTTTCATAATGGTTTAGCTTGTAAAATAACCACGAACAAACAGCAGATACAGTGGAATTGAAATTTGTTGAAAAGTTTTAGTAAAATATTCCACAGTTTTCAAAAAATATGAAGTCGTCGAATTGAACAGAACGAACATGTGCGTGTATACAAACAAGTCTCCGTGTGAAAATGCCACTGGTTAGGATAATGAAATGAAATGAAATGAAATGAAGTTTATTCAACAAAATACCAAATTTACAAGTAAGAGTTGTGCAAAGAGTTTTACATATATGGAATACGCTGGTAAATTGTTGGGAGACACCATAGCCACATTGACTGTCTTCCTGTTGCCCACAGGAAGTGAGAAAGACTACACAGAAATGATTACACAGAAATGGAGTAGACTGGATATTTATGTTCATAAGTACCACTGCCCATGGCTCAGCTATTGAGTGAATGATCAGGAGAAGGAAGACCTCGAATCTACATGCTAGTCCCTTCCCAGTCTACGCGAAAGACTGCACCCGATATGCGCGAGTGCAATCTGACGGTAGACTACAAATTTGGATAAATAAGATTAAACGAGAGATGATGGGTCAAGACATGATTGGGAGATTAATTCGAGGTCGGGAGGGATGAGATAACTGGATAAGTCACCGCCATATATAAGCTGGCAATGGCGTCCTACGATTAAGAATGTTTTTTTTCTTGGCAGGTAAGACTCGAACAGTCTTCGCCTTGAGTAGAAGTGTTTAAAATATGGCTCGTTTGTAACTATGAGGTGGGAATGTTAATGGCAAATAGGACGATTTCTGTCTTCATTGACGTCATATATAAGGTCGCCATAGTGCCAGAATGCCCTATGTCCCACTGGCACGACTTCTTTCTCTCATATCAAGGGTCCCACAAGGGAGTGTGGCGACGTGCATGTGTTATTGGGCGTTAGGTCTACAGTCTGGACACATTCGATACGAACAGGTATCATGTGAGGATATATTTCTAACTATTAGTATACATGAATCGAATGACGTCCTCATTCGAGAGATTTTGTCGGTTAGTTAAACATTTCGTCCCCTGAGTTCCAATGTGTTCGATGTGCCTACTGGCACATAGAACACATTGGAACTCAGGGGACGATTTGTAGAACATCTCCTGTTTCGCATTCTAATATCGAAAATTTTTTAAAAACTGCATCTCTATATATACATTAGTTCAGCGATTTGAACGTTGCAGCTGGGTAAGCGGCAAGCCGCGATGTTCAGATCGTTGAACTATATATAACATATGACACTCGGGGCTGGATAGCCATGACTATGTTCCTTATGAAAATAAAATTCTTCCTTCCTCGCTGATTTGAAGAAAAAAATCTTTGAAAATCAAAACTATTTTTTGGCTTTAGTACCAAAAGTTATTCTAGGTCTTTTGTCTGTATGGTTCTGTCCCGTGCAACTTTTGTCCGCACCCTTAACACTGTAACATTCAACAGTAAGTGCAGTACATGGCAACATAATGATGATGGGGTGAGTTATTATCTGTTGAACCTGAGCTTAATGGAACTACACACATGTCTGCAGTAGTTTTGTCGCATTATGTTTTTACTGGAGGATGTAGAGGTGTGGCGAAATCGATCAGCGATGTCATTGGGCCCATTTCGTATTCATGAAAGGGAATAGAATTCAACCAACCCAGGAGATGCTATTACTTTTTCCAAAGAGATTCAGTCTGATATTGCATTTAGCTGATGCTCTTATGTCTGTTCAGAAAATTATAATCTCTCCTGTTTAGTTTAGAGAAGTCAGCGTCAAAATTAGTTTGTATCAGGTGCCGGTGTGAGGGCAGGGCAGCCAGAGTAATTATCCCTGGGGCAGAGTTAAGGGTCTATTCACACTGAGACACATTTTGCACACACCAGAACCGCGTCCATCGTGGCGATGTTATACCCACTGTGCGTACTCAGCCGAAGTCAACATCGTATTGCAGGTCTGGGGCCTGCAATACGCGTTTGACTTCGGCTGAGAGCACATACACCGATGTGTTGGGTTGGATTAATTTCAGCACGAAACTGATGAATATCTTCTGTCTGCGTCTGGATATTGAGGTCGAGCAATTACAGAAGTTGTTTCATTTGAAACCTCTAGGACAAAAATGCTCTCTGAGGTGATCATCAAACTCCCACCGACAAGAAGGGGACACCCACTCTGGTGCTTCCTCTTACCTCGCCACCTTGTACTTTGGTGGTCCATTCCGCAACTGACTGAACGCGGAACCAGACAATCCGATGACTGAAAATCCTCCGACAGCGCAGTCTGTCTCGGACCAACCTGGTTATGCCTGTCGTACAATGTGTGGTTTGACTCACCCAAATCGACGGATCTTGCAGGAGTAACGACATGCATTATTATTTATTACACAGATTGGGCCACAAAATGAGATATACTTGAATACATTTTTCGTTATCAAATTTTTTATCTGACTGAGATCTGGGACAATGCATTTTATCCGTTGCGTAATAAACGGTGTATATTTGATTTACCGCCATTCATTTTAACATGCACATAATATAACTGATGTGACCTCTGTACAGTGCCGACGTAGTTTTTCATGTAAATCTCTTCTTTCTATTGACATTTTACAGACATTCAGTCCATCTTTTTCTTTTGATTGTTCATCTTGGGCATAAATAGCATCAAGATATCGCTCTCATCTATATTTTATAATCATACGCATTATTCTAATCACATGTTTGATCCAATATTGACAAATAAAATTCAAATTTCACCAAAATTTCCAATGTGAATTTTACTACTTTTTTGGTGGAATAGAAATCTTTAATAAGAGTACCAAGGGCCACCCAGTCATGAGTACTGTTCTAAAAGAATGTTACATCCATTCATAAACACCCGAAAGAGCCCACTCGTTTGATTTGATATATAACACTAAGTACTTCTTTATTTTTATATTTTTTTTCAGGGGGGGGGGGGGGGTACAGGGTTAAACAGAAGGTTTATTAAGCATGTGAACCCGAGAGACAGCATTTTTTAGGTCCAGGAACATCATACATCATACTTTTGTTAAGTAGGATGGCTACTAAGTTCAAGTGTGGGGGTAAACCAATCAATATTTTCAACGTGCAGCCCCAAGGCTGCACATTGAAAATATTAATTGGTCTACCCCCAAATAATAAACATGGACTCTTCCAATTACCTCCATTAAACTGACAAGGAATATACATACCACCATCGTACAAAAGGTTAAGGGTTTCCTGAAGTTTAGCTTATTATATGCAATACTAATGTTTAATGCTTGCATTTTAACCCAATGTAATCTAATATATAAATGCGAATATCTGTATCTATATCTCTCTCTCTATCTATTTTTGTTCCGGGTGAACTCCTCCGTTTCTCGACCGATCGATCTCAAATTTTGTACACGGGGGTAATTCGTCCCTGCGAGTAACATGCGATGGGTGCCGTGCCCATGCGGGGTGACCTTGACCTTGAAATTGACGACCTTGACCTTTTATTTCGAAAACGGCTGGGCCGATCGGGCTAAAGTTTCATATGTGCGGGTATACTGACCCATCGATCATTCTGACTTTATCGGGGTGCCATGCGGGGTGACCTTGACCTTGCAATTGTGACCTTGACCTTTATTTCGAAAACGGTTGGGCCGATCGGGCTAAAATTTCATATGTGCGGGTATATTGACCCATCGATCATTTTGACTTTATCGGGGTGACCTTGACCTTGAAATTGGTGACTTTGAGCTTTTAATTCGAAAACGGCTGGGCCGATTGGGCTGAAATTTCATATGTGCGGGTATATTGACCCATCGATCATTTTGACTCTATCGGGGTGCCCGTGCGGGGTGACCTTGACCTTGAAATTGGTGACCTGGACCTTCTATTTCGAAAACGGCTGATATAACCATCTTCTCCCGTGCAACGCCGGGTAACACCCGCTAGTATGTTATATAATTCAATGATGTTTGTAACAACCAGTAGTGTACTAATCAACCAATAGTGTACTAATCAACCAGTAGTGTACTAATCAACCAGAAGTACAATAATCAACAAGAAGTTCAATACTAACCAGTAATGGAATATATATTAACTGGTTGTTACATAGGTAATATAATTCCTGTTGAAATCAGAAGTACTATTCACTCTAGGTTTCAGGTCACCAGTCTAATTCTGTTTGGGATTCAACGCTATTATAGACTGTTTGTTTATCCACTTTTTGTGGAGTTTGCGCGCGGTTGACCGCGTATACAATGCGATGTCTCTTTGCTCACAAAAATATGCAGCCATTCTTTCGTGCACCAGTTAAAAATATTCTTACCAATAAGTATTTAATTCCCCTTTAAGGCATCAATATATTAACATAATCATAAAACTTCAGCTGGGGTGAGTCTATGGTTCGGCCGAACGTTCGAGATCCGATTTGATTTCGAATCTTGTAACTGATTCGATTCGCTTCGAAACCATCTCGATTATTCGAAAAAATCGAATCCTGGAGAGATTTGGACTTCATATAATTCTTAATTGTCGATTTTCTGAAGAGAACAACTCACCCTGCAGTTTTCTGATCAATAAGATTGAATGAATCCAGTCTAAATAGATAGCACAAATTCAGTGTTAAAATTTATAAATATGGCATTTGAAGCGATAGTGTAAATTGTGTAACGACTTGTTTGCACAATATATCGTCTGGTAAGTGCACCGAGGCGCCATCTGCAATGCTTTGGCATTGCATATGGCGCCTTGTTGCACTCAAAGGACGATAAATGGCTTTTTTCTTCGACCACCTTTGTGATACCTTTCAATTTTCTAATAGTCTTGTATGCCCATTGATATTGGGTTCACGGCGGAGAAAGACGGCATCAGTAGGCAGTTGTTGCGTAACAATTAAAAGTGGATTCGATTCGAAATTCCATTCGGTTTCGAACTTTTTTTTCTGATTTGATTCGATATTCGATTCGAGAGAAACATCGTGATTCGCCAGGCCTTAGGTCAGTCAGTCTTCATTCATAAAGATAATGTTATCCAACATTCGGAACCCTTTACCCAGCGCAGACGATAACAAAATTTATTATTTTAAATATATTTTTTTTTAATTTTTCAAACAATTTCAACAAAACCATATCATGTGACCCCTCATTGGAACGAGCTCAATGAGCTCGTTCCAATGAGGGGTCACATGATATGGTTTTGTTGAAATATTTGAAAAATTTAATTTTTTCAACTGCTCAATTTGCATATTACGCGGGCGGATGAGGGCGATACGTTAGGTAAAGGTATCAAGTATCGACTGAGAAACATTTCTTGAGTCGATTCAAAGAAAATGAATCTTTATGGTATTTTTAGTTTCAATCATCTGGAATATTTCAGCTGATTGGTACGGTTCGCTTTTCCGACCAACTGAAATAGCTCAGATGATTTAATCTAAACATAGGCGATGACCTATTTAATGCTTAGACTGGTTCCAAGCTATACGATCGTCGATTTTCTTAGCGAAGTATACTGGTGGCTTGAGAGCCCACTATTCACTGTATATTTATTTATTTATTGGGGTTTAAGGTCACATGTTTCTGCACAATGGCTAATCATGACAATGACAGTTTTACGGGTGGAGGAAGCCGGAGTACCCGGAGAGAACCACCGAGCAACGGCGAGCAACTGTCAGCTCCCCAACATACTAACTCCACACAAGCAGGGTTAGCATTGGTTGAAGACAAGTGCACCATCGACGTGCACTACGCCTTAGTCCACGATGTCACCGTGCCCCCCAGATGGGCAATGGGGGTGAAGTATCTTGCCCAAGGACACAACGCGGTTGCCGCAGGTGGGATTCGAACCGAGTACCTTTCGGCTTGCAGCCTGCACCTCACCTTACTGAGCCACCGCGCCCCCATTCACTGTATAAAGGGTGCACAGTGCCATTAGGTACCTGGCTATCAATCTTGTGAATAAATAGGATTTCCAGCGACTGCACCGTTTGTGGCGAATTTTCAGAAAATTAGGTCTGGAACAAAGTTTTCTAGAAGTTTGGACATAATTTAATGGACGAATGGATCCATAAACAAACAGCTCTTCCCATATAAGGTCTCAATCATATTGCGTTGTTAGAACAATGCGTTGTAAGGCAGCGCGTCCGATCCAAAAACAGCCCCTGTGACATCTATTCTGATGCATGCAGTAATATAATTTGATTGACACACTGTTCAAAACTCAAAAAACACGTTCTTTTAATATGTAACGTACGATGTGTAAACAGCTGACTAGAGGTCAGGGCTGAAAGTTTCGCTCACGAATATAATTTCGTACACCTGGTGCTAATTTCGGCATGTTAACCCTTTACCTAACGTAACGGCCAAAACCGGCCAGCGCTATTCTCAAAAATCGCCAATTAATTTTCATTATTTTTTTCATTTTTTGTCTCAAAAACATAGGTTATGACCCCTCGTTGGAACGAGCTCGTCGAGCTCGTTCCAACGAGGGGTCATAACCTATGTTTTTGAGACAAAAAATGAAAAAAATTAGTTATTCAAGAATTATTTTTGCAAGTGTCGTCTGCTTTTCAGGTTAGGTAAAGGGTTAAAGAATGATCATACTTGAACGCTTTTAAAGTACTAGAATGAGCTTCGAGGTCACAACGGGGTAAGATTTTGTGATCCAAATATCAGCACCTTGACTGTCTAGTTCAGTGGAAGCGTGAGGGACCAACAAGAAAACTTGTATTTCATCGACCACAGGGCGGACTGCCAGGTTGTTCGTGGACTACATTTTCGCCTGTTTCATCATCAAGTTTCTTTTGAACTTGGGACTAAACTTTAGTAAATATGTTAACAGACGCCCTACTGATTGGTGCCCATTAAAAATAACAGCAGACAGCAGAACTTCAAAATAAAGATTTTGAATCAAGATTCAGCTTGTTGCTGGATCCATTTCCATCAATGTGTTTCGTCCGCTGCGATCTGAACCATCATCGAACTTGATTTTACTTTTCTCCAAACTTTGGAAATAAATATTGTTTAAACTAATTTATTCTTTGCACTCGTGGAAGACTAGACCTTTTGGTACACGTATTATTTTATCCCAAGCAATGAAGACAACTGGTAAAACTAAGTGCCTAATCACATGCGTGCTCTGTGGTAATACAATATGTGCGTTACCAGACCGACCACCTAATGGGGGAATTATTTTGTGTGCAAACAAAAGCACGCCGCTGATGTAATGATTCGCTAGAAGAAAAATGTCATGCGAAAAATCACCCAAGATTTGCTAAGAATGGGTTTCCCTTTTTTTTTTTTTGGGGGGGGGGGGGGCAACACGCATAGAACGTAATTACGTGCTTCGAAAAATTTGATTAATGAAATCAGAATTATGGGTTGCCCTCCAATGCACATACACTTGCACCGAGTTATTATTTTTTGTAATTTGTTTAATGTATTGGAGAGACGTTGATATAGGCTATGCCTGTTCGTCAAACCCTATTTCTATTTTGGGGAAATAAAATTATGTTTAAAAAAAAAGAAAAAAGTCTTCGTCAATGGAGTTTTCGTTTCTGCTGAACGTAAAACAATTGATTTTCGAGTGCGCTTGACCTTGTTTTGCATATATTAAATCAGTTAACTTTATTGAAGCACATGTAATTAGTGTTACCAAAAATAAGGACGTCAACTTGTATACAAATTGAAGTATATGATTACCTTTGTTGCCTAAGGCATGTTCGAAAATCTCACTTCCGTAGTTCGCACGTGTTTATGGTGTTGCTACTTACCATCAATACAGATTTGACGTTTTATTTGTATTCGAGAAATATATGCTTGTCGTAAGATAAATTAATTTTGTTGACAACTTCTAGAAGTTTTGATTTTTAAGAACTGGAGCCAATACTAAAAAACTTTTACAATTGCATTTTCTAGAATTGTATTTTCCACCTATTAATATAACTGACTAAAATAAATCATTAGCAATTTAAAAGATATGGCAATTTGCCAGATGGCAAATTGCCAGATCTTTGAAAATGCTAATGGTTCATTTTACCCCATTTAAAATCATAATTAGAAAATACTGTTGTAGAAAATACAATAGTAAAGTTTTTTTTATAGTAATGGCCCCACCCAGGTGAGGATAAATTATTGGGAGGATGCTTACATAACACCCAACCCACCAACAGTAATGTAGAATGAGCGTGTTATCTCCTTTCGAAGATCTACGTCATTGGATTTTGGCCATCCACACTATTAATCCTTTATCTCAGACGCCATATTCCATGCCAGCCAGTTATGACCAGAGGAACTGGTCGCGAAGTTATTTCGTACCGGGGATCTCACTTCACAGATTACTGAGACTCAAAGTCTTTACACTATGTAGCAAATTTATTAACTGGACTGCAGCGTACATGTAATACAAAGTGTTGACGGCAGCGGTTACCAAACTCTCCGCACAACGTTCTTGCAATCGGATATCCGAATTACTAATTTACAGAGTTAACATGCATTTATATGTACAGTTTCCAAGTAACATTATTAAATTAAAACAATCAACATTAGTAGCTGTGAAAATAACATATAGACACTTGTACTAATCATGTGGGCATTGCAATGGATTGTACGAGTGATCAAATCAATCAAATCAAATTTTTATTCACTCTCCTTGACCACATAAGCGATGTGAGAAGTATATATGTGTGTGTACATTGAAGTATATTGTATAGCAGTCAGTATAAATTGTTTACTAAGCATAAATAGAAGTAGGATATGCCAAAAGGCATCAAGACTCATCCCCAGTATAAAATCCACTCCAACAGAAATCGATAAAATATCAGAACATCTCCAGAAACTGAAACCTCTTCCAGCCTGAAACCACAGTTGCAGGATGTCGCAGGAGTCGACTCACTGCGTCGGCTCCAGTGGCACGACCACGTCCGTGAGTGGAAAACATCTTAATGTGTTAATCCATCTATTCATAAATTTATAAATCCGTTATTCTCAAAGTATCTGAATTAACTCATTGTTTCTAGACTCCACATTTTAGCCTGGTGATACAGTTCAGAACCATCAACCGATAGAGTCTGTCTGTATTCGTTACTTGGGTGAAGACAAATCAATACTTTCAACGTGCAGCCTTGAGGCTGTAGGTTCAAAATCTTGACTGGTCTACCACACAAGTTCACTGAGCAACTATCTACTTCTTAAATTCAGGTCATACAACGACCCTTCCCCGGAAAAGATGCATTTCGGGATCCAGGTGTTTAACCCTTTGATACTTTTGTACCTCTTATGACGTATGAAATCAAACAGCGTGTTGATACTTTGTGGTCATTTGTTTTGTAATTATTTCTATTTTTTTTTTTAAAGTTTTAACCTCAATTCTAATTTTCTCCCGAATAGTGCTCAGTGACAACAGTTGAGCCAAATGTTATTGCAGATTAAAATACTAATATAATCCTTCTGTCAAGACTTCTTACCCTTTACCTAACCTGAAAAGCAGACGACACTTGCAAAAATAATTCTTGAATAACTAATTTTTTTTCATTTTTTGTCTCAAAAACATAGGTTATGACTCCTCGTTGGAACGAGCTCGACGAGCTCGTTCCAACGAGGGGTCATAACCTATGTTTTTGAGACAAAAAAATGAAAAAAATAATGAAAATTAATTGGCGATTTTTGAGAATAGCGCTGGCCGGTTTTGGCCGTTACGTTAGGTAAAGGGTTAAATGGTTCAGTGCAAGACGCCACTATCAGGGCTTTCAAAAAATGAGGATACCAGAGCAAAAGCCAACACTCCCTTTCTTTATATTTCATATTCAGGCAAGCAAATAATATATTTTTCTTATATAAATTTATTTTGTTACAAATTATTGGAGAGTGCCTCTGGGCACTCTCCAATAATTTGTAATAAAACAAGTATTGAATAACAAATTCAGGCCACCAAAAATAATCTAGTACCTCAACCAGACAATCATTAATGTGAAAAATTATCTTGTTATTTAAACTTTCTGACGTTTGACGTCGCGTTTTGAAAAACGTTGAAAGAACTGAATTCCCAGTGACATTTGAACGTCAGGATAATTAAAGTCTCAACGTGTTAATTATCCTTTAGGTTTGAGTTTAATTATGCATTAGGTTTGTAATGCAAGTTTAATTTGCAACGGTATATATTGGGGGGTGTGAGGGGCGTGTGTACGCGAATGTGTGCGTATTTGTGTGTGAAACGAAGGTGTGTGAGGGCGAGGGTGTGTGGAGCTGATTGGTGTGTGTGTGTTTGGGCATATGTGTATCTGTCGGATGCCGGGCATGATAACACTTTGGCCGGCCGCTGATTTGTCGCGGACAGTGAGGTGAGTGAGGAATGCTCCACCACAACAAGCTATTACAGTAATTGTATTGTTAAACACACCAAATACATGTATATATAAGCATTTCCATTTTTCATGTGCATAGATTGTAACTTTATTACCAAAACAATGGTGAAAAGTTGAAATAAACGAAAACGAAAAGATATTCACGATTAAATGGTTTGAGAAAAATGAAGTGTTATTCGTTGTAATAAAATATGACTTACCAAGAAAGGAAGACTTTGCTTCGTAAGAACGATTGTGTAGCGCTAGTTGTTTATTTTATTTTATTACTTTCCAAAGTGTGATTTACTGGGATTTACGGGTTTGATTATAAACGATAAGTTCACAAGTGAATTATGCAATCAACAATTGCGTCAAGTATCCGTGCGCTCAAACGAAGACGCTTTGTCGTGGGTGTAATGAGTACTTCATTGTTTTTAACCCTTTACCTAACATGCAAATCAGACGACACCTGCAAAAAAAATTCTTGAATAACTATAATTTTTCATTTTTTGTCTCAAAAACATAGGTTACGACTCCTCATTGGAACGAGCTCGATGAGCTCGTTCCAATGAGGGGTCATAACTACGTTTTAGAGACAAAAAATGAAAAAATAATGAAAATTAATTGGCGATTTTTGAGAATAGCGCTGACCGTTACGTTAGGTAAAGGGTTAAATAATATAATTATCGTTAATAATGAAAAGTAATAAACAGAGTAATCGCTTGACTGGACTGGTTACGTGAAATAATTCATTCGAGGCGAGGGACTATATTGTAAAACACTCGTGCGCATTCGCGCACTCTTGTTTGTACAACGTTCCTCACCTCTCATGAATTATTTCACGTAACAGACCAGTCAAACGATTACTCTCTAGTGACTCTTTACCTAACAGGAATAGATGTCGACATTTGCCCATAAAGTCATTCAATAACTAAATATTTCCATTTTGTTCCAAAACATAGACCAAGACCCATCACTGACACAAGCTCAATGCATTTTTGTGTGAACAGCGTTAGTCACTATGGTTGTTATCGCATAGAAAGGGTTAATTTATGTAAAGAGGAAATAACTTCAATGTGAACCGTGGTAGAACTTGGGGACAGATTGTTCATAAATTGTTGAATTACACTGACCCTGTCAAAATTCAGTGAATCGCGCAGTAGTTTGTATGGAGTAAACATATGATTGATGGCATGACAGTTAAAATGACGAGTTACAAATTTTAACTGGTAGAGAGCTAGCCTAATTTCGGCTGTTAGAATTGGTTCACGTGTCTTTGCTTTGTAACAAATTATTGGAGAGTTCCTATGAGCGCTCTCCAATAAATTATGACAAAACAAGTCCGTGTGATAAAAATCTGCTACTAATAAGAGAAAATGAACTACAACCTTTTAATTGGGACGCCAGAACTTTTCAGTTGAGTCCAAATTTAGGACTCTAGCACTCAACCAATTGATTCGAAATAGCGAAAACGGATTTTTAAGCAGTAAAATATCACACGCTCCGAAAATGGAGCAGTAATCGTACAATTTAAACAAAAAGTCGGATTAATGTTGAACGTTTTTTATAAAACTATATTTATTTCTTTCATATTTCGTAATATTTGTTCGCATGCATTTAAGGCGTAGATATCACTTAATATTTCTAACCTGCGGCAACAAAATTGAATTGTTCTTTTCATTACAGTCTAGTTTATATCAAGTAATTTGGGAGTAGGGTTGACTCATTATCGTAACCGACTAATCGAGAGTTATAACCGGATAATATAATAATAATAATATTCGATATTTCGGATAACCGGTTGACGGCTTTTCTAATCAGTTAGGTAGCTAAGTAGTTACAAACCGATTATCCGTTTCTTGTTTTTGTTTTATTAGGGTTTAACGACACATCAACAGCCAGGGTCATATCATGTTGGTGACGGTTTTACGGTTGGAGGAAGCCGGAGTACCCGTAGAAAACCACCGAGAAACGACGAGCAGCTGTCAGCTCTCCAACCTCGTAACTCTGAACTCTACACCGCGGCACAGGCAGGGTTAGATTGGTTGAAGACATGCGCACTTTCGACGTGCAGTACGCCTTAGTACACAGCGCGATCGTGCCCCCATGTCGGCAATCGGGGTTAAGTGTCTTGCCCAAGGACACAACACGGGAGCGCGAATCAATCGCTGAAATGGTCACCCATCCAGCTACTAACCGCGCTCGACGTTGCTTAACTTCGGTGATCTGACGAGAACTGGTTACCGCGACGCCACAGCGTTCCCGATTATCCGGTTAACTATTTCAGTAGTATTTGGGAGAATTTAAATTTATATAGTCTTCCACAGTCGAAATCAAATATTTTCAACCTACTCCTGTTATCAAAAATGTGCAAAATGCATTGAATATGAAGTAAAACGGTAAAATGCAGTACTGACGTCCCAAATTAATCTTGAAAAGTATGAGTAAACTCATTTTAATATTAACATTTTACCCAACGAATCGCTATATCCGCCCGCCTAATATGCAAATTCACCAGCTGAAAAAATACTATTTTTCAACAAATTTCAGCAAAACCATATCATGTGACCCCTCTTTGGAACGAGCTCGTTCCAACGAGGGGTCACATGATATGGCTTTCTTGACATTTTTGGAAAATTTAAAATGAAAGTGTCAATGACACTGTAGCTCAACTTGTTTAAGACACGTACATGCATAGTATGTGACACAGCATCGACAAACATCTAGGTAATGGCCTGATAACAAAGGTACATGTGAAGTATTGTAACGGTCTGTGCATAAATACTGACCATAGCCTGTAACAAATGTATAGGTAAAGTAATGTAAAGATGTTAGATGCTAAACTAGAAAAGAAATCTTAGAGTCCCAGAGTGGGTCTGTCTGAACTCCAAAATATTTGTTCTCATAGAACAGTGATAACAAAGGCACCCAAAAAACCCCGTTCCTGTCACAAGGTGATAACAAAGGTACCCCAAGAAGTTTCGTGAAGATCAGTTCAAAAATACAGACTCAAACTGATTGCGCTAATTTTGGAACAAAAAGGTTGCTAGCGGCCATCTTGAATTTTGGACCGCACCCAAAAACACTCGTTCTCGTCCCACGGTAATAGCAAAGGTACCCACGAAGTTTCGTAAAGATCGGTTCATAAATACGGCCTCTAGCCTGAGCCGTATAGAAGTTGTGTACAAAAAACTGATTGGACGTAATTTCGGTACAAAATGGCCACTGACAGCCATCTTGAATTTTGGACCGCACCCAGAAACACTCGTTCTCATCCCAAGGCAGCCATCTTGAATTTCGGACTGCATCCCAAAACACTCGTTCTCGTCCCAAGGTGATAATAAAGGTGCCCAAGAGGTTTCGTAAAGATCGGTTCATAAATACGAAAAAATCAGAGTTCATCTAATTTGCATAATTTCTGCTCGAGAAAAAACCCGTATAAAATGTGATGTATACCTTGGTACTAAACATTCACACAAAAAATTATTCAAATCAGCGCTTTCATATGGAAGTTCAGCGCAAAAATCTGATAGCACCTAATTTTGTACAAAATGGCTGTCAGTGGCCATCTTGAATTTCAGACCGGACCCCAAAACACTCGTTCTCGTCCCACGGTGATAACAAAGATACCCAAGAAGTTTCGTAAAGATCGGTTCATAAATACGGCCTCTAGCCCGAGCCGTATTGACATTTGCACTTACGATGCTGAAAGTAACACTAAATAAATTAAAGTTAGTCTAACTTGCATAATTTACGCACGAGAAAAAAACCCATATTATATGTGATGTATCCCATGGTACTAAACATTCATGCGAAAAAATTATTCAAATCGGAGCTTTCATATGGAAGTTCTGTGCAAAAATCTGATTGCACCTAATTTTGGTACAAAATGGCTGCCAGCGGCCGTCTTAAATTTCGGACCGGACCCCAAAACACTCGGTCTCGTCTCACGGTGATAACAAGGGTACCCAAGATGTTTCGTAAAGATCGGTTCATAAATACGGCATCTAGCCCGAGCCGTGTGTACGGCGCGACGGACGGACGGACAGACGGCCAGGGGGACGACGGGCCATGGCAATACCTCAAATTTGGCTTCGCCAAAGTTGCGCTAAAATGATATTTAAAAGGTAAGGGGTTAAAAGATATCACATGGCTTTTGTTCACCTTTGTCATTTTTTATGTCTTTCTCTCATAGGGTTTTTTGTCTATCGCGCCTTTTCATGAAAAGACTTAGAAGTTGCGTTGTATTGCACCGTGTTAAATAAGTTGAAAAATTATTGATGCTCCGATATGGAAATAAGTTTTTATCAGGTAAGGCTGAACAAAATTAATCTTTATATTCTCAGGCAGCGACGCATTCGTGTTTACGGCCATCGTTCGTCATTTTTATTTCGAAGGCAAAAAGTATAAAACTGTCATAGGGTGCGATTTTAGCGGTATCGTATCGCGATTTGCGATGCAATATGTCGTTTTCATTGATACAGTATTGTTATTGTCTTCGATTCTCATATGTGTGTACAAAATAAATATTTAACTGGTTGTGGGCTAGATTATTTTTGGTGGTCTGAATTTGTTCATCAAAAACTGATTTATTACAAATTATTGGAGAGTGCCAACAGGCACTGTCCAATAGTTTGTTATAGAACAAATTTCTCTAAAACTATTATTTACGTTTGACTGAATACGAAACATGCGCAAGGAAAATGTTGGCTTTTGCACTGATACCCGCATTTTTTAAAAGGCCTGATTGTGGCTTCTAGCACTCAACCAGTTAAAAAAACTCCTTATTATTTTTTATCACCATTTTATTTGTTCAATATTGATTTTTGTGTTGTATGTGTTGTGTGAAACCAACACGGAAGCTCTAGTATTTAATATTAGGCTCTCACAACTGGATTTTAGGCATCGGCGACCATTCCATCAGGAATAAAAAATAAAAACCGCCCTCCCTAATTCGTTTTAAATACAAATTGCCTGAGAATCAATCATTTAATTTTATTTGGCCTAATATACTTTTCAGGAACGACCTTCTCACACCTATACCTTAGAAATTGTGCAATTTTTCCCTAAAAAATGGTGGTGTAATTACTTAGCTGCTGTACTGGCGACAAAGTTGATAAATAGGATATAACGAAATCTCAGGTGACTGCTCTTTTGATTGATGCGCGGATGTCTTACACAATCATTATATTTGGAACAACACCTGAGGCGATAACTCCATTTCTGTTCGACTCCATTGGTTCTTTTATTTGTCCAGTCTATTTTGCATTGTTTGAACTGGGCTGTGTAGAGCGGCCGATGAGCAAAAACTTGGCCATCATGGGAACTTCGACTGTGACCTCTTTAACACGTTCAATACCATCCGCCTGTGGCAGGCACAACTGTTGTTTTTAAATTAGAAACAAATTGCTAAAGATGCTATATAAGTAATGGAAATCTGTTTATTATACCTCTGATATTCTTGTCATTTAAATTACATATACACAAATTATGCATCAAAATGAAGGATGGGAGGGAGAGAACATGAAACACATATATAAACAACTCATAGAGTTGACAGCAGGCACCACTGGTTCCTGGAAGTCTGCCATCGTATTCCTAACAGAGATAAGTAAATAATATTTCATGAGAACAACTTGTGCATGGCTAAATGTGCTTCCCATATCCAAGAACAAAAAGCTAGGGCATCAAAATTCTTCATAACGCAGTGGCAGAGCTGCAGGGGGTAAATTCCAAAACCTTCGCTTTTGTTTACATATGAATTTACTTTTGATTTCCGGGCAACGTCATCGGACGGAAAAAGCATCAATATACAACGCCGTCTAAGATCAAATAATGAGAAAGATCGCCTCAATACAGCCTAATATTGTTATATAGAGGCGGCACAGTAACCATATTCTATGCAAGGTATCATGGCACCTGCTGAAATTTCTTAGAATTACGATTTTGTTTTTCGATGGAAATTCGTGGTATCAAGTGATTTGCGCATGTCTGTCGAATATGGAATTCATCTTCAATAATTCATCTATCCACACTGAGTTGAATAACGACGAAAGACGAAACGGTAGGAACAAACTGAGGACATTTCGAATATTCAAAGAGAACTTTCTTCTGGAACCTTATCTAGAAGAATGCAACATTACGAAGCACCGCAACGCTTTGACAAAGCTAAGGATAAGCTGTCATAATCTTGGCATTGAAAGGGGGAGGTACGTTGGGATAGCAGAGGACCGTAGAACCTGTGAGAGTTGCCATATCGTAGATAATGAAGCTCACTTTATCCTGGACTGCCATCGCCTGTCTGGCGAAAGAAAATATCTTTTGGGACATAAGTATATTGCCGAAAGCAGCTTCGACAGTTTTGACGAAGCAAATAAAATTAGACAAATAATGCAGTCCACGGATAAAGAGTTCCTAAATAATCTCGCCCACTACACATACCATGGCCTAAAAAAGAAAGGAACATGGTTACCACCAGATCAACGTGATCTTAATGGCTCTCCATAAGACATGAATCAATAATTATCCGACGATAGCGATAAAGTTGTTAATGCCCCCCAAGCACCAAAACATTGGCACCAAACAAAATTAATATTATAAGATCGAATTACGGCACCCAATAAAATGGAGTCCGGTATTATACATATCTACAGGCACGAGAGAGCTCAGATGATTTCAACTAACTGCTGATCAAGAAGATAACATTTTATCTTCGATATATTCTCATTTAAGTGGTCTTTTAGAACATTTTCATGCAGATGTATGGAGGTAAAATGTCTGTCCCTTGATAACTCAGCTATATGCCCTTTGAATTATGGGAAAGAAAACCATAATATTTATTGGACATTGTTTTTGGTTGTTGTTGAAATCTGAGATATTCAGCTAATTTAGTTGCACTTCACTCTCATCCCTGTATATAGATCCTGCAATCAACTCATCTCTTATACAGTATTATGTCGTGTGCTCATTTTGTTTTGTAATTCTATGTTTGTATTTTAATGTAATGTTATAATGTACGTTTGACCGACATGGTGTAGAAGTACAATAAACTGAATTTGAATTAAACATCTTCAATAAAAATGCAGACAGTGTTGTCCTTTTCCCAAATGCAGTCCTGTCGCTGCATTCGAAAGTGTTTTGAATGCCTAGCTTTGTTCTTGGATATCTGAAGCACACTTGGCCACAAGTTGTTCTCGTCAAATATTATTTTATTATCAGTTCTGGTACCAATACGGTTGCAGACTTCCAGGAACCAGTGGTACATACTGTCAACTCTTTGAGTTGATTACATGTGTGTTTCGTGTTCTATAGATCTCAACCTTCATTTTGATGTATAATTTGTGTATATTTAATTCGGATTTAAGGAATACGAGAGGTGGAAATTTCAAAATAAACAAAATTCTATTACCTTTATAGTACCTTAAGGTGCCGAGTGGTGTGCGTGGTTCAGTATAGTTTCGCTAGGCGGTTGGTGCCGAAGGAAACTCTCTCGGCGTGGGTTCGAACCCCCGCCATGCCAATGTAAACAAAACCAGCGTCCTTTCTTAATTCTATGGCATCCGAGAAATTTGAAAAAAATCAAGTACTGTCGCTGATTTCTTCTGAGGTGCAGTTCGTAGAATTAAGTGCTTAGATGCAACTATCTGATGAATATTTGACTTTAGATGGCATTGTATATCGATGCTTGTTCGGTCCCGATGACTTTAACCAAAATGTTAACAAACAGACAACGAAAAGAAAGCCGAGAGTTTTGGAATTTACCTGCTCGAAACTCTGTCTCTGCGTTTTGAAGATTTTTCTTTTCCTAGCTTTGTACTTGGATATCTGAAGCACATTTCGCCACGAGTTATTCTCATGAAATATTATTTTATTTTCAGTTCTGGTACGAATACGGTAGTAGACGTGCGGGAACCGTTAGTGCCTGATGTCTGTTAGTTGACTGCATATATTTTTCGTGTTCTAAATATCACGACCTTTATTTTTGATGTTTAATTTCTGTATATTTAATTTGAATTTATGGAATATCAGAGATGGGAATTTCAAAATAAACACATTTCTCTTACTTACATAGCACCTTAAAGTGAACAGCATTCAATTCTAGAAAATACAATTGTAAAAGTCGGCAGACTGATATATTTTTTAAAATGCTACTGATTCATTTTAGTCAATTATATTGATCGGTAGAAAATACAATTCCAGAAAATACAATTGTAAAAGTTTTATAGTATTTTATCTTACAATCAACATGTATTTTGTCTGTATTAACTCCGCAACTGTCGTGTATCCGACCCCCTGATACAGATGTTTGTATCAGGGGGTCGGATACAAGCACGTTCCTTTCGCGTGAGTTCCATTTTTTTCTTTTTGTTCATTCGTACGAGTAAATAGTTCGTTATATATTCGTCTACATTCTTGACTTATTTCCAATATATTGTAAGATAAAATGATTATTACCATTATGTGGATGTACAAATATGTATCCGAGTCTCGCTCCGGGTTCTATGGGTAGATCGCGACTCGTCGACGAGTCGTGATCTACCCTTAGAACCCGGAGCTCGACTCGGACACATATTTTGTACATTTATTTATTTATTTATTGATGTTTAAGGTCACAGATTTATGCACAGTGGCTAATCATGACCGTGACAGTTTTACGAGTGGAGGAAGCCGGAGTACCCGGAGAGAACCACCAAGCAACAACGAGCAGCCGCCAGCTCCCCAACATCGTAACTGCAGCACAGGCAGGGTTAGATTGGTTGAAGACATGCGTCCCATCGACGTGCAGTACGCCTTAGTACACGGCGACATCGTGCCCCACGTGGGCAATGGAGATGAAGTGTCTTGCCCAAGGACACAACGCGGTTGCCGCAGGTGGGATTCATTTTGTACATCCACATAATGGTAATAATCTCTATGTATCCTGTATTTTGGGGATTTTTTACATTAAAGCGGAGGACCTCTCATCGGTTAGTTTCTCCCATCCACTTGGAACACAAATGTTGCTTCTAATACTTTTATTTTTACTTATATTTACTTTAGCATTCCTCCGTTTATTCATTTAGTACTTGTTTTATTTTTTAAAGTAGAACATCCCTGACTTTTTTCGTGATGAAAATCGACTTTCGATAAAGTTATCTCCTTTGAAATTATTAGTCGAGCGAGGAAGGAAAAGAAGCAGGGAATTGTTGAGAAAAACCCCATGGCATCAGTAGAAAATAAAATAAATTAATCTTTATTTATTAAAAGTAACGAAAATAAAAGTTAGCTTTTATGGCAAACTAACTTGAGCAACTAGTTCAACAGAGAAAAACAGTGAAACGTTCAAACATATTGAGAAAACAATTGTAAAAATCCAGCTTCTGTATATTTAGACAATTCTTTAGGAGTATCACTTAAGTTTTTGAAATGGTGCGCACATGGATTGTACAAATTCGGTAAATCTCGAAATTTCATTTTTCATATGAAATTCCCATACACTTAATGTTAAATTGATACACGGATTTCGGAAATCTGGGGGAGTTAACTTTCCCGTAAATCTCTCCCAATGACGAAAATTGTCACCCTTGAACTGTTGATTTAATTGATCGTAGATTAGTGATCTTTAACTCTTTTGGCGCGACAGGCGACTAAAGTCGACAGACGGAAGACCGCGGAAAGGTACTGCAGTAGTCATTTTAGCCAACTGTGTGTGTCCATTTCCAAGTGTTTTTAACCCTTTACCCAACGCAGACGATATCAAAATTTATTATTTTTTAAATATCATTTTTTCAAATTTTTCAAAAAATTTCAACAAAACCATATCATGTGACCCCTCGTTGGAACGAGCTCGACGAGCTCGTTCCAACGAGGGGTCACATGATATGGCTTTGTTGGAATTTTTGGAAAAATAATATTTTTCCAACTGCTGAAGTTGCATATTACGCGGAGGGTGGGGGATGCGGCCGATTCGTTGGGTAAAGAATTGAACAAACATACGTATTCCTATGCTTCATGCACCATTTACGTCCTATCCATGAACAGCGATGCCGTCCCTTGAAAGTATAAAGGTGCTATTTAAATATATACAGAAAATCATTTGAAAAACTGTCAATGAGATCATTAGAACATCTTTTAAAATAATAACGCTTTTGTCTAACAATCTATACTTTTTGTAAAATTCCTGATGAATATTAGGCGCTAAGAATTCTGTTTCTCAGATTATTCCGCGCCAAAAGAGTTAATGAATGAAACACAACATTATGTTTTTAGACATGGAAAAGATTGATTGGCGAATAATGTGTAGCACGTCCATTTCTCTAAAAGAAAAAAAATAGAATATAAGTACCCATTCTCAATGATTAAAATATTCATTTTTTTGTGTCAAGATCGATCCGTAATTTATTTATTTACATGACATCAAGGAATTACAAATAACATAATGTGATAAAAGACAAAACTAACAAAAAACAGTGGGAATATGACAGTTCCAAAAGCGGACTTCACGATCTCGCCCACAAAACACACACACATATACACTCACACTCGCGCGAACAGCACACCCTTACTCACACACTCTTGTACTGTATGCTTATGTATGAAAACGTACTCCTAGGCATAAACCAATTCAAACACAACGTGGTAATGAAAACCTATACCTTAGTACAAGATATATTGTTGGCACATGGGGCGAGGGAAAACGTTTCGGTATGGTTGAGAATGCCTATACCGCAGACATTCTCCATTAAACCGATACAGTTTTGTATCTGAAGCGTGCAGGCTCTGTTAGCCATGTTAGATCGATCACGCGATAAAGCACTGATGAATAGTACATTATAGCTTTAACCCTTTACCTAACACGAAAAGCAGACGACACCTGCAAACAAAATTCTTGAATAACTAAATATTTTCACTTTTTGTCTCAAAAACATAGCTTATGACCCCTCATTGGAACGAGCTCATCGAGCTCGTTCCAACGAGGGGTCATAAGCTATGTTTTTCAGACAAAAATTAAAAACAATAATGAAAATTGAATGGTGATTATTGTAAATAGCGCTGGCCAGTTTTGGTCGTTACGTTGGGTAAGGGGTTAAATGTGATTCGAGAGGGAATTACTAGTTAGGGTAGTTATGAAGGGTGCCGTAAAAGAAAACGATCGTCTTGATTGTAAGGATTTCCCCAGACGTTTCTCCCTACCTTAACTTCCGTTTGGGTAGAACAGGGTGGAACATTCCGGCCTCTAGATTACATAATAAAATATACATGGCGAAGAGAAATGGTGAGACGCGAGAGAATAATAGGAGGCTTGTAATTCATCAATATCGAATTGCTTCAGTTTGCAGGTGATTGCCAGTAGACATTCCCCAGCAGACTGAGTCAATCGGATATTAGATAAGATTAGACAATGTATTTAGCAAATATACAAAAAAAAAACAAGGCAAATTGCAAAAATACAAAATCATAGTGTCACATATGGTGAAAAATGAAACCTAAATATTCATTTACACTTTTTATCATGAGATTTTCACTATATTATTTATTTACTGTACAATAATTCCCGTTGTTCAAAGAACTGCTGGATCATGTCACAGGTAACATAATAATGGTATTTCGTTTTTCATAAGAAACACGAACCGATTCGAGCTGGTCATTTCAGAAACTCTGCTGTCATTTCATTCTCTGCCTGTTCACATGAATTTGGTTTTTAAGACGACTTTCATGTACATCTGAAGAGGTGATGTATCCAGATGTTGAACATGCCCTTATTTGGGGGAAGAAAACACAATATATCTATATATAAGGTTCATCTTAAACTTTAAACTATTTGCCCAACGCGGTTAACGGACGGCAATTGCAAAATAAATTCTCGAATTGGTGAAATATATAGCGAATCAGCGATCTTAACGGTGCTGAAAATGTGAATTACGACAGCATGAGGTGGTCTCGTTGTCTGTAATTTATATGAGCCTCAAAGAAAACAATAACTATTACGTTCTTCAAAGAAGGCCCGCCCGGTCGACTGTTGGAAATTTCTGTTTGGTATTAATGTAGCTGGAAGGAATGGGTAGTCACTACCCGCCAGTATCCACTGGAGTGTCCACTTGAAGGAAAGATTGGAAGTACAGGGAGGGAGTGTTTTTGGCGAAGGGTGTCGGAATAAGTTGTTGGGGTTGAGCGACCCAAAATTGGTTTTATGCGGTAAGAGGCTTTTTAGTGCAATAAATGAAGCTGTTGGGCTCATTGAACCCAAAAGTAGATTTATTTGACGAGAGTCCGTTTAGGACAGTGGAATAAGTTATTAGACTAAGTTTAGCGAACAGTGTGAGGGATTCAGAGGCACTGATACTGTTTAACGGGTCCGTGCAATGTAGGGGTAAAGTCACTCGGAAGGAGATATTGAGAGCCGATAGATTCAAATCAAGCTAGGAGCCTGTATTTTATATAAAAGTGTTTTATCTTACAACCAACATGTATTTTGTCTGTATTAACTCCGCAACTGTCGCGTATCCGACCCCCTGATACAGATATTTGTATCAGGGGGTCAGATACAAGCACGTTCCTTTCGCGTGAGTTCCATTTTTTTTTCTTTTTGTTCATCCGTATGAATAAATAATTCGTTATATGTTCATCTACATTCTTGACTTATCCCCAATATTTTGTAAGATAAAATGATTATTACCATTATGTGGATGTACAAAATATGTATCCGAGTCTTTTCCGGGTTCTAAGGGTAGATCACGACTCGTCTTTGACTCGTCGTGATCGGCCCTTAGAACCCGGAGCACGACTCGTCTTCGACTCGTCGTGATCTGCCCTTAGAACCCGGAGCTCGACTCGGGATACATATTTTGTATATCCACATAATGGTAATAATCTCTATATATGAAATAAAATACACGCCAATGGAGTTGACTGCCAGTGGCAGTTAATAAAGAACATTCGCACAATGAACGACGACTGATGAGAATTACGAATGGGGTACCACGTCACAGGAATTTGTGTTCTTCCTATCAGCTGTCGTTTTTCTTTATCCGTAGTTACGATTACGATTTCTCATTAAAACACGCAAATATATCACATTGCTAAAAGTTTGGGAGCGTTTCTCTTCCACTTACTGTGGGGGCTCACTCTAAGATTATATCCTTAAACTGTAATCGCCATGTGGCCTAAATTTCCGTCTGGCACCGGTAATCAAATCGTTGGTCGCCGCGCAACACGAGAAGATTGCGAAACACAAACAGACTCGTCGTCGTCAATTCTGGGAAAAAAGTTTTTTGACCGAACGACGAATTTACGACTACTATTAATCAGTCGTCATTCATTATACGAAAGGTGTCTAATGAAGCAGGAGAACAATTAACTTTAAAGTGGAAAATGGTACGCGCAGGGAGTTTAACCCTTTACCCAACGCAGACGATATCCGAGTTTTTGGTTGCAAATTAAGTTGATTGTTGGATAAAATATACGACGCAGAAGTCCGCTCCAGAATGACGACCAACGACGTGCACGAGACTGACCAAAACACCAGAGGAGCAGCTACTATAAAAAAAATCTGTACGGTTTTAGAAAACAAGACTTTCTACAATCGTAGCAAAGGACATGGGAGAAAACTAAATGACGATTAGCGGAAAGGGGTAAATTTTTTTGCTTTCTGGGAAGAGTCGCTGTGCTGGAGAATTGGTGGAAGAGACAAGACACCTCGTCCGACGCAACGTATGACTTGTTCCCCCGTATCTGGAGGACGACTGGGATAAACTCACTTTATACAGGGCGTATATTGGAAAGTGTACAGATATTCTGGATTAAAAACTGTGTTTTAATGTTGTACACTTACCTTTAACCCTTTACCTAACGCAGACGATATCAAAATTTATTATTTTAAATATCATTTTTTCAAATTTTTCACAAAATTTCAACAAAACCATATCATGCGACCCCTCGTCGGAACGAGCTCGATGAGCGCGTTCCAACGAGGGGTCACATGATATGGTTTTGTTGAAATTCTTTGAAAAATAATGTTTTCAACTGCTGAATTTGCATTTTACGCGGGCGGATGCGGTCGATTCGTCGGGTAAAGGGTTAGAAGGAGAAAACAGACAATATGTTGTGGAGCGAAGCGTCGACGGGAGAAATCAACTAGGAGACGTCGGGGATCCCGCAAAGAATTTGAACATTCAGCCATGGGGGGGGGGGGGGGGGGGGGGTAAGTTCACTGTGATTTGTGTTGTGTATCATTCTATTTTCATGGGCCATTCTTGATGCGGGCATGTAAGTAAATCCTGTTTCATTTTCATTAAATTATATTCAGATGATACACGTCGGTTATCTTTTCAATTTAATATCAAGTCATATCCACCTCCAGCTGATGAATCTACCTGGCCAAAACGCAGCGAGGTGGGGAGGCGTATATTCACTCAAAGGTCAGATGGTACTCTCTGCGTAAGGTCGAGCTATTGGGTGACCATAAATCTCTCATCTCCACCCCAACGTGTTGACAAACTTCTGGTTGCAACAAATAAGTTTTAGGAGATGGAAAAGAACAGAATCACTCTGCAAAACCCAACTGAAATCATATTCACTCAATCCACTTGGTTTGGGTTGATTTTTAACCCTGCTGATTTTAAAGCGTATGCGTAGTGTTTATATCTGACGAAAGTAAACGTATGCTGATTATCCGTGCCATGTGCACTTATTGATATAAATATGATAAGCTAAGAAAAAAATTACACTTTTACATTATCTCAGTAAGGTCACAAGGGGGTGAAAACACAAACGTTGAACGTACCCGCTTATCAAAATCATATTGCGCAGTTGTATACTATTCAAAATAAATTTAAAATACGAAAACAGTACATGGTTAGACGTCACAACTAGTGATATGAGAGCCGTTTAACCCTTTACCCAACGTAACGGCCAAAACCGGCCAGTGCTATTCACGAAAATCGCCAATTAATTTTCATTATTTTTTCATTTTTTGTCTCAAAAAACATAGGTTATGACCCCTCGTTGGAACGAGCTCGTTGAGCTCGTTCAACGAGGGGTCATAACCTATGTTTTTGAGACAAAAAATGAAAAAAATAGTCATTCAAGAATTTTTTTTGCAAGTGTCGTCTGCTTTTCAGGTTAGGTAAAGGGTTAAGCACATCGATGCAGGTGATTCGAATAATATTGTGTTGCAACTAAGAACTGAATGCAATTTTTATAATCTTTATTGGAGTATGAAAGTGTGGGAATGGGTACAAATTATTATAATTTGTATCCATTCCCACACGTTCATACTCCAATAAAGATTATAAAAATTGCATTCAATTCTTATAATTACATTCCGCAACTGTTTAAACTACTTTTTACCAAACAACAAAGCGGAAAGACGAAATAAAACATGTATGAACGAACGAGGCGAAAAACCACCCTCACACAAAAGACAAAGCGCACAACACAACTGTGATTTTTAATTTTCACAACTTTAGAAATAGAAACGAGTGTTTTAGTAACGGGCTTTATGCCACAGTTGGGAAATGTCAAAAAAGAAACAGCAGAGGAGTTAATCACTGCGGGCGGCGCTAAAAGTTAAAACCCGCCCAAACACCGCCCGAATTACATTCTGTCAACTGCGCTCTACCGTAAATGCGGGTCAAAGTTCGACCAAATGTATTCACTGGAAAATGAATTACATTTGGTCATGACATTTTCATCCAGCTGACCAATGGGAATTGAGTATTTGGACCCAAAACGTATAACTACATTAACAATGTAATTATTACGTAATAGCTTCAAATTTCCATGGGAGATTTACTTTCCTGCTATAGTCAGTTCAGATGGGCATTTTGGGGAAGGTAATGCCCATCTGGTTTTAGAAGCTGGAGGGAAGTGAGAGCAGAAAATTGTTTGACTTTTCTCCCCTCACCCACCTCTGGTTGCATCGAAGTGCTGCGCAACATAAAGCCGTACAGCAATAAGCATATTTCGAAACTGCTATCTTGGCTTTTAATCTATGTAAGTTAACAGGTCGGGAGATGTAAGCATTTTAAGAAAACGCGTTTTGGGAGAAGAGAGCGCGCGCAGTGCTTTGGACCCCATTACGTTCATTAGTGCGAATTCAAAAAAGCATTTAGCCAAGGATAGCATTTGTTTGAGGCAAAGGCAATATTGCATGAGAACTTTCATTATTTCGAATTGAGTTCCTATCGACTTAAATGGTGACTGAATGCACGTTGTGTCCTGATTTTGTGGTTGTCTAAACATGGCCTGAAAGAGCGTATTTTAATTTTTTGGTTTGGTACTTCCTTTCCAGAACGTACCAAACTAAAAAATTAAAATACGGTCTTTCAGGACACGTTTGAATTAGACTCTGTGGCCGTGGGCACTGTTTCGACAACTTTCAGGTATTTCCCAAGCCAAGAAACTCCGTGAGACGACTGTTTCCTTATTGCCACACAAAACAAGTCCTCGCCTCCGTGAAAAGTCTTTAAACCTGCGATATCAAATCTGGGGTGGCCCCTTCAGTTAATTTGAATAGTGACAACGGTTCTACGAATTTAAATTTGATATTTCACAAAAATAGTTGACTTGGTTGACACATAACTCAACGCGATGAACATGGAAATCGCTTTGTTTACACCCCGCGACCTGTGACCTTGCATAGACTAAAGTCCCAAGATGGCAGTTTCGACATAGGATTATTGTAACAAGAACTTCCTACATGATTCTCAGTATTACTATTAATGCTATATATCGTGTCGGCTAAAATTAAGAGTGTGAATTGGTATATGCGTGGTGTGAAGAATACGAAAGTTCCGGTAGAAATTTTAAAAGCTTCGCCATTTATAACATGCGACAGTGCCCACAGCACAAGAGAAAGTTTATTACCTCAAGGTTCAATTGCATTTTCAAACATAAAAAATACCTAGAATATATTGATAGTTTCAAATCACTTAGACACTTTCCAAACCGAAAATGTTCTGATTTAATCTCAGTTAACGTCAACCCAAAATCGAACTTTCTTACTCTCTCGGATTAATAGATATGACATTAAGAAGTTATTACTTGGTCACTTTTATATCGGCCGGGAAATGAACCCGAGAAAACGTCATATCAGCCCTAGACCGAAGATCGAAGGCACATGCAGTGGCGGCGCCAGAGTTAGAAAAGTGAGGGGGTACAGTTGGGGATTGTGCAGCGCCGAGCTGTGGGTTTCGGGGGGGGGGGAGGGGTCCTCTCCCTAAGTTGAGAAAATTTTAACTGTTTTGCAACAAAATCATGCGAATATGGATATCATTGGAACCGACTGAACAAGCGGGTTCCAGTGATATTCATATTTGCATGATATCATTGAGTTATACCTTTGAGAATGTTTCTAAAATATTAAAAGTTATTTATTTTTTAAAATTGCCGTAGGCTGAATTCCAAACGGATGCCTTGCACGCTCTCGACTCTAGCATTCGTCGAATACTCTTAAGCACTATGTTTTAGTCCGTTCAAACGCGGCATGCCTTGTTGAAATTTGGACCCTCGACTCTTTTTTGTTGTTTGCAGCTAGCGTGTGTGTGGGGGGACGGGGCAAACATAATTTCAAAACTTCTCTGATTTAGTGCACTTGGGAATATGGGACTAAGCATACCGACCATTACACCGCAACGTTCAATACAACAAAAATTAAAATGATAGTATTGTTTTAGTACGCTTGGCGAAAAAAGTGGAGGGGTAAGTACCCCCACATACCCCTCCATGGCGCCGCCACTGGGCACATGTGCGATTAACGAGGGCTGATATCTCGTCCGATATGAAACTAACCAAGTAATAACATCTTTATTTTATTAAACCAAAAACAAATAATTACAAAATGTTCTCAGATTTCTCATAGTTTTCTGACAGTGTTGTTATTGTTTCTCATTCTTTTCATGCGTGCATGTGTGCATGTGGGTGCACACTGGACCCGTACTATCTATTATTGATTGGTCCTTGGCTGAGGCCTTGTCGACAGAACCCGCTTCTTCTTTTGGAAATTAGCTATATCATTTGCACCCACCCGCATAGGTTTCTCACCGTTTGATGTTGTGAATGGAAAACTGAAATGAACAATGTTGCACATGCGTTTTTTTTTTTTTTTTTTTTTTTTTTTGTTTGCTTGTTTGTTTGTTTTTCTCTTTCTTTTTTACTGTTTAATCTTATTTATTTTTTCTTTATTTCTTTCTTTTTTGTCTTATTCTTCTTTCTTAATTTTGTTTTTTTTACGCCCCCTTCTCTTTGGGAAGGCAGAAAGACAGCCAATCTGGCTAAGCCAGGGCTTATATTTCGTCTAAATTTGTGAGAATCCATTTGGATTCTCGTGAAAATGGTTGCGAGAATCCATACGAACTTTGAGTGTCCCAGGATCCCATGACGTCACCATGGTTGAACCACTGTTGTATACTGATAACACATGTTAACATTTTACCCAACACACGTTTTTAATTTTTAAAACTAAATTTGATAATTTTTAAAGAATAAATAATAAATAGATGATAAAATAATTAAATGAACAATATTTACCAATAAAATTTTACAAATATGGCTGTCGTTGGAACCGGCTCAATGAGCCGGTTCCAATGACAGCCATATTTGTAAGATTTTATTGACATAGTGTCAAGGATATTTCAGGTCATGTTAGCCTTCTGCTGGTTAATTTGTTGCTGCTGTGTTAAATAAAGGGTTAAATTGACTTAATTCTTTTCACGCGAATCCTAGCAGAGGTGCAGCGGGAATCTACATGGATTCTCGCCGGTTTTATTGCGCGAATCTTTGTGCGAATCGATTCTCGAATTTTCGTCGAAATTTTAGCCCTGTAAGCCTTTCCATGCCAGCCAGTATACGTATTGTATTCGATGATTCCATGTTTGTGTTTATATTGTCTTTTGAATGTAAATATTGTATATATGTATATGTACATTTGTAAACACTGCATTATTTTTTTGTATACTGATGAATAAACATTTCATAAAGTTCCAAGTTTCCTTTTCAATTTCAGTTATCCGGAACGTCGCGGCTTCCCCAGTGGGGAAGCCGCGACGTTCGGTTAGCTGAACTATTCAATTCAATTCAATTCACCTTTATTCAGTCACAGGCCCGCATGGGGGCACGATGGCGCCGTGTACTAAGGCGTACTGCACGTCGATGGTACGCATGACTTCAACCAATCTAACCCTGCCTGTGCTGCAGTGCGGAGTTACGATGTTGGGGAGCTGGCAGCTGCTCGTCGTTGCTCGGTGGTTCTCTCCGGGTACTCCGGTTCCTCCACCCGTAAACCTGTCACGCTCATGATTAGCCATTGTGCATAAATATGTGACCTTAAACGTCAATAAATAAATATAAATTCAGTCACAGTATATCAATTACACCGAAAGTACAGTGGGTAAACTAAACAATTCATTTTAACATACTTTGATATACTGCAAGGAAGCGACATAGCAAAGTTAGCGGTCGCCCCTTGTAAAAATAGAAGAATTTCTCGACAGCAGATCGTGCATTAGAAAATAGTTTTTAAGTTGAGCAATTTTGTATTATTAACAGAATGACCGAGCATATGGATTATTGAAGAAATATTGGATAGACCGAGAATACCTGATTATAGCGACTTGACTGTGTATCATACAAAGCACAGTTCCACGACGTACTGAGTCAAAGAATGTTACATATATAACATGACTACGACCACCATCTGTTCCAAAAGTTTTTAAGTTTGTATAGCCAGGTCTGAAAGCCAAGATCCATGTTTGAAGAGATCTCGGGCTTCAGGCCCTGTCTTCCACATGTTGTTGTAACTGGTCTTAATTTAGTACTGAAACAGCAAGGAGTAAGTGGGGAACACTCCACGATAGCCTAGGCAATTGATCACGTCGCTTGGCTGTATCTGGAGGGTAAAGAGGCTCCAGAGAGAGTGAAGTGTTTATGTTAATTTTCAGCACTGTACTGAGCTGAACTGAACCGAAATAAAGTAAAGTAAAGGGAACGGAATCATGGCACCAACAGACATAATTTTTAGTTTTTTTTTTATTATTATTATTTCATATCTCACATGGATGAATCTCCGCTTACGTCTCTAAAATTTAGTTTGCTTTGAATTTTGTGCACAAATCTCTCTTTTTTTTCTTCATCCACCTATTACTTCCTAATTGCCATCATTAATTCCTCACCACATAAAAATTATTCCTTTTTGTCTGGTAACGTCAACTTTACTGATTGATTGCGTGTAAACGAATAGGGGTAATGTGGTGAACGATTTCACTGTAAATAAAATGGTTGCGCCTAGTAACGCACCAAGGTGGACAATTCTAGATTGGTTCATAACGGTCCAGATCGGCGTCATATCACCCGAGTTTGAAGTCATATCAGCCGAACCTGATAATGGGCACTTCTGGGAAGGAAAATCGTATTCAATAAATAAAAACTTGAGTGCCTGTACTTGTAAATAAATTGACAAAAGCTAATTATTCTGGTATACTATGAAAAACTTCTTAACATAATTCACACCTTCATTTGTATACATTACCAATGTCTGGAAAATTCTTGTCATGTCCATCCAGTCTGCGAAAGCCAATTCATGTCAACTATAGACAGCGGAGGCGGAACCCGAGAGTGTGAGAAGAAGAGACACGTGCAACCTCCCCCCCCCCACCCCACCCACCCCACACACACACACACACTCACACACAAACAAACACTTTCTCTTCAGATGTTTTACAAGTTTATACACTCAGTTAAAAAGAATCGAGAGTGGCAAATGTGTTAATATAAATGCACCCTTGTAAAATTGAATCTGTAACTGTAAAACAAAATGCTCAGTGAATTCCACCTTTGGTCATTTCTTCTACAACACTCAGCCGAGCTTCGGTTTGAAGATTTTTATTTAATCTTATTTGTTTTACAAAGATTGGCGAACAAGTTATGCAACTTATATTAACACCTCTCCTTGGCCCAATGGCGTAGGTGTGTGGGATGGCCTTCATAGCGGCAACTTCGTGGCCTAGCTCTTCTCGAATACTACGAAGGGATCTTTAGCCTGCACGGAGTGTGCCTCTCTCCGCACAGAGTACAGCCATTTTACGTCCCCACCCGATAGGACGATACGCTGTGACAGCATCAACCCCACAATTGATGCTGACAGAGAGTGTTCGGACACCTCGAGAACTTTCCCCGACCGGGGATCGATCCCGGGACCTCTGGCATGAGAGACCAGCGCACTTATCCACTCGGCCACCACTCTCTCTCTCTTTTTCTCTTCATCCGCCTAATACTTCCTAATTGCCATCATTAATTCCTCACCACATAAAAATTATTCCTTTTTGTTTGGTAACGCCAACTTTACTGATTGATTGCGTTAAACGAATAGAGGCAATGTGGTGAACGATTTCACTCTCTCGGTTTGAAGATGGTTGGAGTAGGATATATGCATACTCATATCCAGACCTTGACATGCACACCAAAAACAAAGGAGGCTGACTAATATTTGTACAGTTCTTGACAAACGATAATAAGATGTAGGGTGTCATGATAGGATGTCGTCAACCGTTTCGTAGCTGCGATTTAGAGGTTGTTATATATAGGTAATTTCATATCGGCCGTGATATCAGCTTCAGGTAACTTCGTATCAGACTGAGGTCGAAGGTCGAAGGCTGATGTGAAGTTACCGAGGTCTGATATCTCAGTCGATGTGAAACTAACCAAATAATAACCTCGTTATATATTAACCCTCTTTACCCAACGAATCGGCCGCATCCGCCCGCGTAATAGGCAAATTCAGCAGTTGAAAAAATATTATTTTTCCAAAAATTTTAACAAAACCATATCATGTGACCCCGCGTTGGAACGAGCTCGTCGAGCTCGTTCCAACGAGGTATCACATGATATGGTTTTGTTGAAATTTTGTGAAAAATTTGAAAAAATGATATTTAAAATAATAAATTTTTATATCGTCTGCGTTGGGTAAAGAGTTAAACCAAAGCAAATAACTACAATATGTTCTCAGATCTGTTACAGTTTTCTAACACTGTTATTGTTTCTCATTCTTTTCACAAAGTTCGAAGTTTCCTCTTCTCCCAGTTCAGCTCTGTGAATGTTTCGGCTTCCCTACTGGGAAAGTCACGCCGTTAGGAAATTGCGTTTCAGTGGGCCGTTGTTCTTCAGGCTGAAACTAATCATTATATATGTTTGCCCCCTACCCCCACTGCCATCGAGATTCCACAGCCCCTGACTAGAAACTAAACCGAACAACCGGCCTAAAGATAGGTCTAGAGTTTACAAGCTTCCCTAACAAAAGAGCCACAAAGAACAAAAGTACCAGAATAGAACACTAGAATGCACAAATAGTAGAATCGTGAAAAGTTCCACACAATCATCCTGGGAGTTGACTTTGTTTTTATTCCACAGAATCTTAACTGAACAACACTATTTTCTCCTCAAACTGATATCCAACTGTCTGGCTAGTCCACCTCGTCAATAGGAATGTTTTCTTCTGGCCATGATTCGAGATCGGAAACACTGGAAATTCGAAACAACAAATTAGTATAATTTTCAAATATTTCCCTCAGAAAACAGAATGGAAGGTTAGAAACCGGGCGTTATAAGTGAAGTAATTATTGCCGACACCCACGCTGGTCTTTTTGCTTGCATACTAGGTTCAAAAGATGGAACCATTATTAAAAGTCTCTAACATCACACGGTCGCTGATGCCATGCTATGCACGAACGACAATCCATGTTATGAAGAAAAATAATACCCTCCCGGGCTCTCTTCCCCAAAACCCCCCAAAACAAAACAAAAGAAGGTACCAAAAGTGAACATAATTTTCTTCGTGTTAAAGCTTATTCAATTAGCCTGCATATCGTTGAAAGTTCAGATACAGTTTTTATCAGGGACGCCGGAAGCAAGGGTGCAGAGGGGGCAGCTGCCCTCCCTGCCTTCGGACCACGGAGGCGAGAGGGGGAATACAGTGCCATTCCCAGGTTGGTCACTCAATTTTTTTTTAATAATTTACTCTCGAAGTTAAGCTAACATACATCCCAAATACGTCCTGGAGCTTCAAACTTTCATGGGGGGGGGGGGGGGGGGTGGAGTTGGAGAAGTTTGGGAATATGTCCCCCAAGGGAGGGGGCACCTCCTCTCGACCTCCCCCATCTTAGGCCTTCTGCATTCGGGGCATACATGCTTGGGCGTGTCATGGCGGGGCTGCTAGTGCGAGTAAATGGTCTGACCCTCCTACCCCCACCCTACATTGTTTCCGGTGCCCCTGGTATTTTTTTCTAATTTGTTTTTCGTGACAATTGTTAATCAGTATATTAAATAGGGCTGTCACGATTTTTAAATTTAGGAATCGATTAATCGTCGCAAATAATCGATAATAATCGATTAATCGTACCTAGATGACCCCCACCCCTCTCCCTCTCTTTGAAGTCGATAAAAATGAAGTTCAAGTCGCTGACCTACCTCAAGTAAACAACGAAGTCGATCAACTTTTAGGTACATTCAAAGCTTTGATGTTCTGAACTTTTGAACCGTCAGTGTAATAATCAAGACCGGTCGGCAGTTGCGATCTTCGCAACTGCCGACCGGTCTTGATTATTACACTGACGGTTCAAAGATTCAGAACATCAAAGCTTTGATGAATGTACCTGGAAGACAAATGCTTCCAAGGGCTTCTTGGGGTTTAACATCGATGTTCTTAAGTCAATACCTTTAGAAACAATAGTTTTTTCATTAAATTTTCTTTTAATTATTAAACATCTAAAACGGGATATAATTTACCGATCATTCGACAACGAAAAATACTAATCGATTTCGCCGTGACCGATCAACAATCGATTAATCGATTGATCGTGACAGCCCTAATATTAAAATTGGAAAATGAGAAAGGATAAAACAAAAACAAAACTGATAAAATTCATAAATCTATTCCCAACTCAATGGGGAGTACATAAACACTGTAATTGGGTTTGCCAAACAAAAACCTGTCGGCTGTGTTTGACACAAAGTAAAGATAGGAATACAACTAGACAACACCAATAAAATCCATTAATCCAGAACTGCTCAATTGAGAAACATGAAAACTGAGACGAGGATTGTTAGATGGATATAAAATATCACCAATGCGTACACCAGCAAGATCATGGCCTGTTACCTAACAATTGATGTGTTTCCGTATGCAGAGAGATCCTCTTCAATTACGCCGTGAGATTCGATATCGTTCAGTAGAATGCACCCTCGTCATGGCGAATCTTATATTCTCGATCGCTTGACAATTAGAATGCCGTAGTTTCCCGACATTCCTTTTTGAATTGAGAAAAAAACTTTATTGCACGCCTGTTCTATGAAATCCCCATCTGCAGCAACACTAAACCGTGCGGAAAATAAAAATCTGTTCCGCACATATTCGTGGAACGGAAATCGTTGACGGACTATTTTTAAATCGAAGCGAAATTTTACTGGAATTTTCTACAAATCGTGCAAAGCAATTACAATTTAAATCGCTAGCGATAGCTGAAAATCGCCCCCTGAGTTCCAATGTGTTATATGTGCCAGTAGGCACTTAGAACACATTGCAACTCAGGGGACGAAATATTAACACGGGTTCCCCTCGCAAATTTGGTTGGCGATAAAATGTGTTGTCTGTGTTAATAGTTGTCAAGTGAATTACCGAGTGTCCTTCTAATAATTGTTTTATAGACGTCAAGACGTGTAATAAACACAGAACGACACACGCGTGTGAATGGGTTAATCCATATGGCACGAGTGCCTGCGGCCTCTCGTTCTATCCTTCCGCGCTGGCACTCGTGTCATATCGATTAACCCATTCACACGCGTGTGTCGTTCTGTTTATTTCCCAGCGCACGAAATTAATCGAGATGTTTTCAAGAACTGACAATTCTAGTTTAATGGCGCATTTAGTCTCGGAGGAAAAAAAAGTTAAAATGTTTATTACACGCTCAGTTGTAAATTATCGAGAAATGGTTAAGCTATAAAACTCGATATCTCCCAGGTGGGACATAGAAAAACTATTCATTGCAGAGCTCCGTCAGGACGTCCTGCACGCTATCCAGATTGTCGCCCATGAACATATTGTATAGTGCTTTTCTTCTATTGAATTCTAACCAAATTATCAATGTATTTATTTATTTATTGGTGTTTAAGGTCACATATTTCTGCACAGTGGCTAACCATGACCGTGACAGTTTTACGGGTGGAGGAAGCCGGAGTACCCGGAGAGAACCACCGAGCAACTGTCAGCTCCCTACCATACCAACTCCACACAAGCAGGGTTAGCATTGGTTGAAGGCAGGTGCACCATCGACATGCAGTACACCTTAGTACACAGCGTCACCGTGCCCCCACGTGGGCAATGGGGGTAAAGTGTCTTGCCCAAGGATACAACGCGGTTGCCGCAGGTCGGATTCGAACCGAGGACATCTCGGCTTGCAGCCTGCATCTCTACCAACTGAGCCCCCCCCCCCCCCCCCCCCCCATTTTTCAATGTAAAAACAATATTGACCATTTGTGAATGTTGTGTGTGAAGTACTAGGACTCTAAAACTTGCTGCATCGGTTTAAAAATAACGCACACAGCAGAGGGATGGTTAGACAACCATTACGTCCCCGAGTTCCAATGTGTTCTATGTGCCTACTGGCACATAGAACACATTGGAACTCGGGGGATGATTAGATGATCTGTTTTTTGAATGGTTCACCAAAGTTTCTATCGGCCTAAAATACCCCCAAAGCTTGTATAATAAAAAGATCATGTCGCGGGCACGAGAAATTATATATATACACATGTTTTTCGCTCCACGCTTTGGACAATCGTGGATAGCCACACAGAAACACAAGATAACCTATGTATATATACAATGTACCCAAGATTACATATAGATGTCTGGAGGTTTGCATCAGATTCTCAGTCGTATCTTAAAGCATTATCACCCACTCTTCGCCAATGCAATTAATGAAAACACATTTATTGAACAACAATCTAATGTAACATTTTGTATAATTCTGTGCATGCACGTGGGTGTAGGTATAGGGAGTGGGAATAGAGACATCAGTTCCGACAATCACCATTTGATAACATCCCCTTATACACTCGTTTTATAAATATGTCGTTGATGTTTTGCTTTATCAAACGCTAACTCCGAAAACTACGATACATGTACCGAAGATCAACAACCGCCACTACCGATCATTTACGAAGTTTAGTCTCGCGTGAGAGTTTTATTTTTCCCCTCCTTACCCTGTTAAGAATTTTATTCAGCTTCTCATAAAATCAAATCAGTGTTGCCTTAAACCAGCCATGATTTGACTTGGTGAGAAATTCAAAGGAATCATTGGAAATAAGCTTGTTCTTATTCACAGTTTTTTTTTTAAAAAAAAAAAACAGTAACAGTGTTCTGACTTCTATATGAAACATAATTACTTCCAATGGACTCTCGATGTAATAAAACATTATAAACTTTGAATAGTGTGCTATGGTAGATGGTTGCGGGGTCTGTACTGTTTCACCCACCACACACCACAACACGCTAAAAACTAAAGTGTAAAAAAACTACACTTGAAATGCTGTATATAACACTCACGAAGTGCTGAACTAGCACTTTGTTCAAGTGTAGATATCCCAGAACTTGACAGGTGTTACAATAATATCACTTGGCAAGTGTAATGTCGCGACACTTAAAAGGAAACAGCGCAGATGACGCGGATCAGGCTCGAACTCTCGAGCCTGATCCGCGTCATCTGCGTTGTGTCCTTTTAATTATGTACCCACCAAGCGCAAATCAAATTATAGACGATTCTGGAAGAACCACCAATGCTAGACACATGGGAAGTGCCATCCATTCAAGTTTCAAGTTTCAGATGTCTGATGATTGTAATGTCTAAGTGCTTAAAGCATTGCACTTTGAGTGTTAAAATCAAACCCTAAGGGTTAGAATGGCTTTAACACCTTGAAAGTGTCAGTTTTTAACACTTTAGTTTTTAGTGTGTACTAATAAACATGTAAATTAAACGCTAACATCAATCACTTCAATGGATAAAAAAAAATTGCAAGTTATAGTTGGTATCCACCGGAAAGTAAGTGAAATTGCTACATTGATCGAGGCAGAGGAGTTTGATGTCATGGGCTTAAGCGAGACGTGGGTAAGACACGAGGAACGGGTAGACCAAGTAAGCGGGTGTGTGTGGATAGGTGTAGGTCGAACGGAAGGCCAGAAAAGGGGGGGGAGGGGTAGGCATGTACATTAAAGAGGATTTAAAAGCGTCGCTGATTACAGATCTGGAAGATATTATCACCTCGACTGATGTGTCAAAAGAAATGGGATGGGTAAAGATCAGTCTGAGAAACAAAAGTATTGCCCTTGGGATTGTGTACTGTGCGGTGGAGGGAAGTAAACCCGAGTGGAATGACTCGATATACTCAACACTAAGGTCCAATATCACTGAACTAGAAAACAGGGGGCTCGGTATAATTCTGATGGGCGACTTTAATGGACACATAGGTGACAAGGAAGAAGGCATAGAGGGTGGGGACAAGAAAGTCAACAGGAATGGAAGGAAGCTGTTGAACTTCACAAATGAGCTCGGTCTGAAGATTCTGAACAGGGACGCTAGATGTAAGGGGAAATGGACCTGGGAGAGAAACGACAGAAAATCAATAATTGACTACATTCTCATAGATATGAATTTATGGAGGGAGGTGATAAGGGTAGAAGTGGATGATGAGGGCAAAATGGAGTTGGATAGTGATCACAACTTGATTACAGTGACGATGAGGGCCAAAAACCTAGAGAAAAGGAAAGGAAGCTTCAAGGATATTTGGGAACTCAAAAAGGATGCCGACTGGGTGAAGTTCGAAGAAAAACTGAAACCAAAGCTTGCAGCCGTTCACAAGGGGGGTAGTGTCCAGAAGATGGCCGACGCCATAGTTGCGAGCCTAGTGGAGGCAGGGAAGGAAAGTGTAGGAAAGATTAGGGTGCCAACACGGGAACTTGGGTACAGAGTGAACGAAGAACTGAAAAGGGCCATAAAGGTTAGAAAAGCTAAATGTGCTGCATACAGGAGAAGTAGAAAACTTAAGGGGGTGGAAAGCAATGAGGTCATGGTAGCAAAGGAAGAATACCAACAAGCACGAAATAAAGTAAACAAGATAAAAGACGACAACCGGAGAGTGCGAAATAGCAGTCTTATTAGGACGATAAGAACGACAGGGGGGTCGAGTTCGAGCGTATTTTGGAAATGGGTGAACAAACGTAACAAAGGGAATAACCAACAGAGCATTAAAGTAGATGGCAGAGTTACAGAAGAGCGAGATCAAATCGCATTAGAACTAGTCAAGCACTGGGAAAAGGTAAACGATAAGCGATGGGGCATGGGGAACCCATCGGAGTTTCCGAACCAGGTCGAGGAAAATCTCTCGGACTTCGTGTGCAGCGAAATCAAAACTGAGGAGGTGCGGAGGGTGATCTCAAAATTGAGGAATGGAAAAGCGGCAGGGGTGGACGAAATTCCTAACGAGTTTATCAAAAAAGGGGGAGAGGAACTATTGGAAAGCCTAACTGCCCTATTCAATTTAGCCATAGAAAAACAAGAGGTCCCAAAGGAGTGGAGGGAAAGCAAAGTGACATTTATTCACAAAAAGGGGGAAAAAGACGTTTTGGATAACTATCGAGGGATCTCTGTCAGTAGCAACATTGGAAAGGTTTTCTGTAAAGTCCTTTATGGGAGACTAGAGGAGGTAATTGAGGAGAAGGGTTTTTTTGGAGAAATCCAGAATGGCTTCAGGAAGGGAAGGAGAGTTACTGACCATCTTTTCACACTATCCTAAATGACAGAATCCGCGAAAGCAAAAAAGAAAAAGATGTTTATGGCCTTTTTGGATATCAAGAAGGCATACGATAGAGTATGGAGGGAAGGTATGTGGCGCAAGCTGGAGGCTATGGGCTTAGGAGGCGAGTTTGTTGGAATTATGAAAGCATTATATCAAGATGTACAGAGTGAACTTAGCCTGGGAAACATTACAACGAAACGTGTGCCTATGGAGATAGGCCTAAAACAGGGGTGTATCCTTTCGCCGATCCTGTTTGCATTGTACATCAAAGGCTTAGGAGATGAACTCCTGCGTAGCGAGGAGGGGGTAGCAGTTGGTGACGTGAAGATCCCAGGGCTATTTTTTTGCAGACGATATGGTTCTAGTGTCAGAGAGCGAAGAGGGGCTAACGAAAATGCTGGGAATTGTTGAGAAATATGGGAGCAAATGGAGACTCGAACTTAATGAAAGCAAGAGCAAAGTTATACCTGTGGGTCGCAAAGTGGACCCCACTCGAAGGTGGAGAGTGGGTGAGTTCTGCATTCCGGAAGGGAGCAGCAAACTTCTCAGTGTGGGAGAGACGGGTGATTACGAGTATTTGGGGGTAAATATAAACATTACAGGAAGAGGCATCTACCGGAACCACACAAATAAATTGATTCTGAAGGGGAAGCGAATCCTTAACCAAATGAAACTTATAGGGAAAAACAGTTTCAATAAGGTTTTCGTGGGGAAACCCATTTGGGAAATGGTGGGGCTGCCAAGTATAACATACGGTACGGAAGTGGTACCCCTAAACCAGACGGCCGTAAAGAGCTTGGAAATCCTGCAGAACGATGCAGGCCGATGGATAACGGGGTCGAGTAATGCCGCAGCGCTAGAAGCAATCAGGGGTGAGCTTGGGTGGATGAGGATCAAGGACAGGATAGACCTGTTGAAGCTCGGTTATCTTAATTATTTGGTAAATCTCCCCGACAGCCGATGGTGTAAAGTAATGTTCCTGAGAATTTTCAACTCAAATATCAAAACGGGGTGGATGGTCCAAATGAGGGAGCTAGTAGAGAACTACTCATTGGAGATCTCGGACCTGGACGTTGGGGCAAACCAGGGTAAAAAAAAATCGTCAGAGAAAGGGTCATGGAAGATTGTAACCGTAATTGGCGAGAGGGGGTCAAATCAAAGAGGTCTTTGGGTGGCCTGCGTGATAAAGAGAAGCCAGGTTTTGAAGAGTACCTTTATGGCACCTTTGGGGGGTCACTGTTGTTCAAGCTGAGGTCGCGATCCCTGGAGCTGAGGGGAAAAATTGGGAAAGACGGTGAAAGGGAGTGCCAGATGTGTAACGTGGACATGGTGGAGACCCTGGAACACTTTCTTCTTGAATGCCCAAAGTATCAGCCTAAAAGAATGAGATTCACTGGGAGTATAATGGGGAAGTGGGATGGGAGAATGAAGGACATGTGGTTAGGGGGAGACTCAAAGGAGAGGGTTAATATGCTAATCGGAGAGATTGGGAAAAATGGGACAAGGGATATCATCAAGCAGTTCGTCTCCGAGTGTTGGGAGGAGAGGAGAAGCGTGGGAATAGGGAGGCAGTTGGGAGTACAGGGGTAACCATGGCCTTCTCGTCCGAGAACCGCGACAAATCAGCGGCTGGCCAAAGTGTTATTATTATTATAATTTCGGTAAATGCGACTAATTCCTTCCATAATGTTTTCATTGATGTCTCAGTTAAGGGATGTAAAGAAATACAATTCCACTCATGGCTATCCAGTAGAAAATGTTATTTATAAACATTGATACATATTACTGATTGAAAATGGGAGAATCGGCACACGATACAGATTCCAGTTCTTTAAACGACACTGATATAATATATATATGTTTAACCCTTCACGTAACGCAACGGCCAAAACCGTCCAGCGCTATTCACAAAAATCGCCAATTAATTTTTGTTATCTTTATCTCAAAAACATAGGTTATGACCCCTCTTTGGAACGAGCTCGTTGAGCTCGTTCCAATTAGGGGTCATAACCTAGACGAGCTCGTTCTAATGAGGGGCCATAACCTATGTTTTTAAGACAAAAAATGAAAAAAATGAGTTATTCAAGAATTTTGTTAGCAAGTGTCGTCTGCTTTTTATGTTAGGTAAAGGGTTAAAAATGGGAGAAAAACCATATGTAACTATTTTGTAATGCCCACTTTTTTGTTTGATCTTGGAACATACCCGAAGAACTGGTATGTGGTTCATCTTCTGTCCATCAGGAGGTTATTCAGGTGTCATGGAGAGTGCACTAGTTAATATCTTTAACCTGCAGTCCGGTATGGCTGCAGATTAAAAAATATTGACCAGTCTACTTTAACAATTGACTCTTCTATAAAAAGGCCTTTTTACATGTACGATGCCATTTTCAAAATCTGGAAGTAAGATGTTGAATATGTTCGACTTACAAAATGTTTGCACCACAGTACATCAGTACTCCTTTGTTAGTAGTTCTGACGATTGAACTTTAACCCTTTACCTAACATGAAAAGCAGACGACACTTGCAAAAAAAATTCTTGAATAACTAATTTTTTTCATTTTTTGTCTCAAAAACATAGGTTATGACCCCTCGTTGGAACGAGCTCAACGAGCTCGTTCCAACGAGGGTTCATAACCTATGTTTTTGAGACAAATAAGGAAAAAATAATGAAAATTAATTGGAGATTTTTTAGAATAGCGCTGACTGGTTTTGGCCGTTACGTCGGGTAAAGGGTTAAGCAGTGATAGCCATCACCGTGAAATGTATTGTAGGCATATCAGCAGCAAGTCGTATGTTTGCCGTATTTTACGGGTAGAGTTTTACAGTGGAAGCTTGCCCATCCATCAACCTTCTGCAGAATGTGTCATATTCACTAAACGTGTCGTCACTCATATGAGGGTTCATTCAACAACATTCTGATTAGTTTCTTGAAAATTATTTGGGTATCGGACAAAGAATTCATGACTTATTCGTAAGTTGTCCCTGTTGACAAAAAACTCACTGTTCTGTGCGTGAATCACTTTATCTTCCAACGCTTGTGTCTGTTCTATTCTCACGCTTATTCTCTGGACATATTTAAAGCAACAGGCGGGATCATATAAAATATTTTCTAAACAAGTTGTGCAGTCTATTTTGAATTTCTCTACAAGTTATTTGCTTGTAGCTGCTGTATAGTAAAATTCCACTGATATAAACATTTTATCCCCCCCCCCCCCCCACCCGGGAGATTCTCTCGGGAGCATTATGTTTTCACCATGTCCGCCCATCGTCCGTCGTGCAGCGTCCGTCCTTTAACTTTTGGTTTCCGCCCAATAACTAAAGAACCACTTATTTGATCAAATCAATATTTTAGGGGTTACTTATGGATGACCAGACAATGCTTCCTTTCGATTTTGGTCCAGCTAGCCCATTCAATATGGCCGCCATGGCAACCATATTGAATTTGGTTTCCCCCCAATAACTAAAGAATGCTGACTCGAGTCATTTTTATTTTTTTAATTATGCATTGTTGGTGTCTAGCGGAAGCTTCCTTTCGATTTCGGATCAGTCTGCTGAACCAAGATGGCCGCCAGTGGCCAATTCATTATGGTGGCCATCTTGAATTTGGTTTCCGCCCAATAAATAATGAGTACTGACTCGAAACGAGTTCGTTTTTGGTTATGCGTTATTGGTGTCTAGAGGAAGCTTTCTTTTGATTTTGGTTATACCCCCGAGAGACTTACCTTCGCTTTCATGACACCGCCCGGAGGCATATGCCACACTTTGCGTTGCTCTTATTAGGAAATGGTATGCAGTGTGAGACGACATTTTAAACCTTTAAATCCGGTGTGAACAGTTATTGCGTAGAGCAAAAGATGACTGTCAGTGAGGAGAGAGAACAATAAACACCTTACTCGAAAGGTGGATCTGTGATAATTTAATCCCCCAGCCCCATGGGGCTGAAGGATTAAATTATCGCTGAATTTCCCCGCAAATGCAACATGAACTCGCCCACTTCGATGAATACACTAGTGTATAAGACGATACCACCAGACCTGAAAACAAGCAGTCTGACATATGCAGAATGAGGTCCCCAGAGGGTGAATTTGTTGATACTATTCCATACAGTGGGCCAATTTATCCTCTGGGTACCTCTTTCTGTTTAGATTAGAGACCCTGATTCGTATTGAGGTTCACAGAGGGTAAATTTAGTGATGCTACCCTGCTGTGCAGGGTAGCATCACTAAATTCACCCTCTTGGGCCTCATTTTGCAGATGACAGTCCGTTTATTTTCTGGCTTGGATACCACTCATGACGTCCCAGTTTAAAGTGTTAAAAATGTTTAAACTACAAAACATATTGTGATATGTGTGATCAACACGTGAAAGGTCTCATACAACAAGAGTTTTTTTTCCACGATAATAAAAAGGCTTCGCTTTCACCTGGTTGTATTGACCGCTTCTCATCCGTTAACTTTCAGAACTGATTTTACAGTTTGGGTTTTTTTTTGTTTTTAAAAAACTGCCCATGTATGACTGGAAACATTCCCAATTCAGTGTTTGTGTGACAGAGCTTTGTGAGATATCTCAAACAGACTGGTTTGATTTCTCAATTCTCGAGAATGTTTTTCCAGTTTATTTCTGAGGAATGCAGACTCGGTCATCAGAGCGGAGAGGGTTCCAAACTGTGATGCGTGATGGCGACATCTGTAGACGCGTGCATCATTAATGGCGGATCCACCCAGATGGGATGTATCCCAACGCTCCTACATAATATTGCATATGATTGATTTAAATATAAAGATGACGCAAGAATAACATGTAAAACTGAGGTTGTGTAGTCTGCAGATTGACTCTATCAACTGGTTCTCTCTTCATAACACCTGAACACCCTTCTGGAGTAATAAATAAAAATCAAATAGCCATTCCCATGTTTTGCGCCAAGATTGAATTAACAAAAAATGGGTTCCCAACTCCACACTGCCAAAATACGCGTTCATATTAACTTGTCTATTTACTATTTATTTTTTTAGCCTCACTTTCAATCACCAGGGACAGACATATCGTGTCGGGCAGTTTTACGGCTGGAGGAAGCCGGAGTACAGGAGAGAACAACCGATTGGCCTCGCCCACGTCTTGGATGAGTCCGTTCTTAAGGCAGGCTAATTAATAGGTTTAACCTACAGCTACACGGATGCTGGTTATTTATTTATTTATTTATTTATTTATTTATTTATTTATTTATTATTTTATGGGTTTGACAATTCAATTTATTTCAGGTTATTTCTCATATAAAAACGGCATATATGTTTAGAAAAAGAAATCTAAATATTACTGATGTTGATCAATTCCTACATTCACACACACTCTCACCCCTTCCCAAAACACACCTGCAATACCCACCACCCAACTGCACCCAAACCCATCCTACAAAAATCAGATACACATACGTCCACGCACCCAAACATCGAAAATACATGAAATGATTATATGGATGTGAGAAAGAATTTGCTTTGATGACACTTTTAACCACCCGGGTCAAATTTAGGTTTACAGTTTTACGGGTGGAGGAAGCCGCAGTACCCGGAGAAAACAACCAAGCAGTGGCACCTAACTATCGGACTCCCCAGCTTACTAACCCCGCACAGAAAGGGCTAGCAGCCAATGAAGGCATATGTACCATCGACGGACAGTAGACCTAAGAAAACTGCGCCACTGTGCATGCTTCCTCTTTGGAAAGAGGGATTCATTTTTTGGTCTAGGAAAATAACGCATAGGTGGCGAGTCAGGATCAAACATACGCCATTTTGATCATATATGCTCTGACCGAAGAGCCATCGGGATCCCTACAGTCTAGTCAAAAATTACCAGTCAATTTTCATTATTTGTCTCAAGAACATGGCTTATGACCTCTCATTGGAACGAGCTCATCGCGCACGTTTCAATGAGGGGTCAAAAGCAGTTTTTGACACAAAAAATGAGTTATTCCAGAATTTTGTTTACAAGTGTTGTCTGTCTTTAGTTTAAACAATATTTATTGAAAGAATATTGCATGCATGTGTTAAATATAATTTGGAAACATTTACGTGACCAATGATGTTCATATAATCTTGTGCCAATAGATGTATGACTTGGATTCGACAGCAAGCTTTGAGCTTATATAAGTTGTCTCCAAAAACTGAGAAAATACAATGTAACTCTTTAAGTTTACAGCGCTACAACAGAGGTATTTATAGAATAAAAAACAGTATAAATAATAAGAAAGATGAGATCAGTTTGTCAGTGCCAGTAGTTCAGAAATGTGTGGTGATGAGGCGTGATTTGGGGCCGCGTAATTTTGTTCTACCTTTCGTGTTTGGTAATTGGTTAATCGCTTTTAGACAGTGATGCGTTCCTGGGGCAACGCGGGGGAACGTCGTTTCCCTACATTTGTTTCTGAGGGGCCAGGCCACAACTGCAAGACGTGGAACTGCTTGATCTTAACAAATATCCAATACACTTTACTGCCAACAAGATTTCTTCATCTTGCTAGCGACATTAAACCTAATTGAAGTATCAGTAAGTTACTCGCTTTCCGGACTATAACATATATATATTTTTCTAGTTTGGTTTCTAACTCAATTTATTTATTCATTTATTTATTTATGTATTATTTGTTGGGGTTTAACGACACTTTCAACAGCCAGGGTCACCTCGTGTCGGATAGTTTTACGGGCGGAGGAAGCCGGAGTACCCGGAGAGAACCACTGAGCAACGGCGAGCAACTGTCAGGCTCCTCAACATACTAACTCCGCACAAGCAGGGTTAGCAATGGTTGAAGACAAGTGTACCGTCGATGTAAAGTACGTCTCAGAACACAACGCCACCGACCCCCCCCCCTCCCCACCCACACGTGGGCAATTGGGATTAAGTGTCTTGCCCAAGGACACAACGCAGTTGCCGCAGGTGAGATTCGAACCGACGGCCTCTCAGCTTGTAGCCTACACCTCTACCTATACCGAGCCACCGCGTCTCCTTGTAACTCAATCATGTCTCACCAGAGCGACATTTCTAGCATGTAAGGAGTTAACCAACTGCACTCTGATGTCAACATTGCTAAGTTTTCAGATGCAAATATTTCCCACAATGCAGTGTGATATTTAACCAAATATATGTTGTTTGACAGAGCTCAGTGAGTTCTGTCAAACAAGATATAATTGGTTAAATTCACGGCTAAACAAGAAAAAAACAGTAACTGGAGAAAATTCTAAAGCACTACCATTGTGGTAGGGGTTAATCTAAATTCCATGAAGGTTTCAAATAGCTGACCCACGTGTAAATTGAGGCTAGATGGAAATCATTGCACGTCTCTTTTTGTTTTAACGTTTTCAACGTGGAATTTATGAATGATCACAGCATATGGAATGGCAGAGAATGCTACCTTCAGTAAAGTGAACTAACCTATTCCATACTTGTATTAGGGGTGGGCTGATGTGATCGTGGTCAGTGATAATCTCTCCCTTTTGGGTTGTGGATTTTTGTTATACCTATACTCGATATCGTTTGTGATTTATTTTTGCGCTCATCATCAAAGGTCAGTTGAATGTCAAATTGATGCATACCGAGTTTAAAGTGTTGAATATTATTTAAGAATTGAATGCAAATTTTATAATCTTTATTGTAAAATTTGTTGAAGTATGAACGTGTGGGAATGGGTATAAATTATGTATGAATCCCGAAGGGATTCATACTCCAATAAAGATTATAAAAATTGCATTCAATTCTTATAATTACAGTCCGTAACTGTTTCAACTACTTTTTACCAAACAACAAAGCAGAAAGACGAAATAAAACATGTACGAATGAACGAGGCGAAAAACCACCCTCACACAAAAGACAAAGCGCACAACTCTGATTTTTAATTTTCACAATGGAAACGAGTATTTTAGTAACGGGCTTTATGCCACAGTTAGAGAAATTATTCCAAAACGAGTCATTGGAAAATGAATAACATTTGGTCATGACGTTTTCATCCAGCTGACCAATGGGAATTGAGTATTTGGACCCAAAACGTATAACGATATTAACAATGTAATTATATTCTGATGTTTGTTCAAATTTACTTTTCGGCAGTGTTCGACGTTACAGCACGATCAAAAACATGCTCCTGTTCTTCCGGAAAGTAATGAAAATGTCAGTGACACTGTTGCTTAACTTGACTATGCGTTGTGTTTGATGAAAAGGATAATGTTCAATGTTTATGAAATGATTATGAAACAAGAATTGTGATAATTGAGAATATGTTAATTTCTGTTCCCTGTATGCTATGTTTTCAATAAAAATAATCTGAGGTGTAGACTGTACTAAAGAATTGTGGGGTGGGTTAACCCTTTACCTAACATGAAAAGCAGACGACACTTGCAAAAACAATTCTTGAATAACTAATTTTTTTCATTTTTTGTCTCAAAAACATAGGTTATGACCCCTCGTTGGAACGAGCTCGACGAGCTCGTTCCAACGAGGAGTCATAACCTATGTTTTTGAGACAAAAAATGAAAATTAATTGGCGATTTTTGAGAACAGCGCTGGCCGGTTTTGGCCGTTACGTTGGGTAAAGGGTTAATGTGGCCCTCACGGTTAATGTATGTCAACCAAAGTTACCAAGTTACAGAGAAATTATTCCAAAACGAGTCATTCTATCAAGTTACAATGAAATCTCTTCATAAATATGACTTGCAGACTGTGCTAATGGTTTTCGGGCTTCGGGCCTGTGTAGCCCTCACGGTTGACCCATCACAACCAAAAGGAGATGTCCTCATCTGGATATTATACTGAGTCAACCTACCAAGTTGCAATGAAATCCCTTCATAAATACGACATGTAGACTGTGCTAAATGTTTTCGGGTTTCGGGCCCTTGTAGCCGTCACAGTTGACCGATTGCGACCAAAAGGGGACTTTCTCATCTAGACATTATATGGAGTTATCCTACCAGGGTACAATGAAATCCCTCCATAAATACGACCTGTAGACTGTGCTAAAGGTTTTCGGATTTTGGGCTCGGGCAGCCGCAACGGCTGACAGATCGCGACCAAATGGGGAAGTTCTCATCTAGGCACCATACGGTGTCATCTTACTTGACAATGAGATCCCTCCATATTAAATGCTACCTGTAGACTGTGCTAAAAGTTTTTGGGTTTCGGGCTTGGGCAACCGACACGGTTGACAGATCATGACCAAAAGGGTATGTTCTCATCCAGATATTATACAGAGTCATCCTACCATGTTACAATGAAATCCCTTCATAAATACGACTTGTAGATTGTGCTAAAGGTTTTCGGGTTTTGGGCTCTGGCAGCTATCACGTTTGACCGATCGCGATCAAAAGGGGACGTTCTCATCTAGATATGACCTCAAACCTGCATATGAAATTTAGTGACAATCGGGCAAGAAGTACAGGTGTAACCTGTGCTAAAGGAAAATGTGAACAGACTGACAGATTGACAGACTCACAGACTTCCGCACGCGTGATGGATACAGCTTATCTTGACTTTGTCAAGTTAAGCTAAAAATGGAGTATTTAATACCAGATCAATGTAAAATTTCTATCAGAAATGTTTCAATACTATTATTATAAAAAAGCGCAAAGAAATTCGACCAGATAACGACAGTCCTCTATCCCAAACACGTACATTGTGGAAAGTTTTTGTAGCAAAAATATCTTCATTGCTCTCTTTGCAATAGTGGACAGAAAATTTTGTCTGGATTGCGACTGGCTCGCTATCCAGACATAATTCTGTGACCGCTTTTCTGCTCTCGACACTGTGGAATCTTACCTGTCGAAAACGAACGGCGATGTGAGCACAGTGGCTCTCGTATCTGACTTCAAACCGCGCTTCGATCCTGAACACGGGTAAATGTGATGTGTCCTCGGGCAAGGCACTTAATCCCGATTGTCCACAGGTGGGCACGGTGGCGCTGTGTATTAAGGCGCAGTGCACATCGATGGCGCACTTGCCTTCAACAAAGGTTAACCCTACATCTGAGGTGTTATAATGTTGGGAAATCTGACAGTTGCTCGCCGCTGTTCGGTGGTTCACTTCGGCTTCCTCCACCCGTAAAACTGTCCGACACTAGGTGATCCTGGCTATCAAAAGTGCCGCTAAACTCCAATAAATAAATAACGAAAGGCGAAAACATTACATTTTATATGCTATTTTTTTATCTTGTTTTGCTATATTTGATTTTGCAATATTTTGTTTATGAAATTTCGATCTACAGATGTAAATGGGTCATGACCAGGGGCCAATACTATAAAACTGTTACAACTGTATTTTCTAGAATTGTATTTTCTGGTTAGGACTTTAAATGGGCTGAAATGAACCATCAGCATTTTCGAAGATGTGGCAATTTGCCAAATCTTTTAAAATGTTAATGATTCATTTTAGTCAGTTATATTAATAAGTAAAAATACAATTCTAAAAAATACATTGTAACAGTTTTATAGTATTGGCTCCAGGAGCCAATACATTAGAACTTTAACAATTGTATTTTCAAGAATTGTATTTTTTAAGTTTGACTTTAAATGGGCTGAAAGAAACCATTAGCATTTCCAATTGGCAAATTGCCATATCTTTTAAAATGCTAATCATTCATTTTAGTCAGTTGGTTATATTAATAGGGAGAAAATACAATTGTAAAAGTTTTATAGTATTTGCTCCTGATAGGAATCCTGCCGTGATCCTATCATCCTATCGTGAGAGTCCGTTTTTTGCGATCACAGTACTCCTCTCTCTATGTGCCATTTTCAGCCCATCAAATCAAATCGTTCAATAAAACACTTGTACCCCAGAATAAATGAGAGAAAGAGACGTATCTTCACTAACGACGTATCAATTCCTGGTTTGGGAATCCATGAACATTAATTGTAACAAGTGACATTTCACAAGCTGGCAATACAACACTGAAAACAGAACAGAAAGTCTGTGAGTAGATATAAGAAAATCAAGATGTAGAGGTGGGGCTACCATCTTCCGTGATTTTTGTCGTACATTCAACACTTACGCTGATTAAAGCTACTATTTTCACCTATTTTGCGATGATTATCTTACGTTCTCAACTTCTGTTATTCGCAGATCAAGCCTACCATCTGATTAATTGTTGGAAAGGGCTCAGAGAGCCCTTTCCAACAATTAATCAGATGATAGAGTTTGAAGTATGTCATAGATATGATTACACTTCCTCGCATAGGGGCGTAAATAGAGGTCCAACAAATGAGGCTAAAGTAGATGTGGCAGTAAAAGGGTTTACTCTTAATCCGCTGGGTATTTTTCAGGATATTTTTCATGAAATCTAGTCATGGCTGCTTCAGAGCAGCCATGACTAAATTTCATGAAAGATTCATTTAAGTTTAACTTAAGAAATCATTGGTAAAAAGTACATCAATTTATAGGAGTAAAATTTGATAAAATGTCTAAAAATTATACTTAATTCAATGGCAAGAGAACTCCTGTCCCGTGCAGGAATATCCGTTCACAGCATGGAAGGAGTTAAAGAACTAATGAGGCGTAGTCAAGCTAAATGAAGTGGGAGACCGAATATTTTTTTTCTGCTGCCATTAAGACTGTACGCCCACATAGGAAAAGGTGCAATGACTTCTCAAGGGAAACATAACTTGTCAAGCCAATTAGAGCATACTGGGTACATTTGGAAGGCTTAAGTGCCCAAAAAGTGAAGGAATAAATATAGCAAATGACCCAAGAAATATAAGATAAGAGTACGTGAAACAGTTTTTGGGATGTCAAGCACAATTACAGAAACTGTTAAAAAAATTTCCGGAACCGTAGGGGACTCGTCCTCCAATTCCCCATGGCATCTCAACCCATCCCTTCCTGACCATGTTTGGTTCACTTCTTTCTGAGATGTTTTGTTTCTTCCCATCAGAAAAGTCTTCCCTACAGCAGTGTAGAGACAATGGTTGTAATAGGGTAGGTTACCTCCAATCCTGACAGATATTACAATTTCAACAGTAAACATTAGCTGGATGTTTGCTAGTGCTTTTCCACTGAAATTGTAAATAGGTGTTTAGTGGAAAATACATCCCAGTGTGGTAAAATGTACTCTGGTCTCTGCCACATGATTATGACCGCTCCATATACCAGTCAAACAACGTACACTCTAAAATCAGTTGGGTTAAACATTAGCCAAAATAAACTGAGTTGTTGCGTGAATATGAACCCAATTATCAGTTGGGTTAAACATTAGCCAAAATAAACTGAGTTGAGTGAATATGAACCCAATTGGGTTCATATTCACTCAACCCAGTTGATTTGGGTTAATTTTTATCCCAATTGATTCCGGTGTATATCCACCCACTTCAACAGCATTTAAGTACAGGTATCTTTCAGATTAGGAAACATACAATATTATTGCAACGCAGTGTTAAGGAAACAGATAGAACAAAATTTGTTGATTTTCTAATAATAAAACGAAAAAGTCGCCATTAGAATGAGAAAAACATACATACCTCCTCATCCAATATGTTCATATTGTATATACGAAAGCCCATGCAAACTGCTAGGCAAGGTGAAACAGGATTTTGGAATGTTGGTCTACAGTAGATATCGATAAAACATATCCACTGTCGATCTCAACAAACTGAGTCGTATATCTATCGTACAGGGCCAAACGCATTATAGAAAACAAAAAATATAATTATGCAGTATAAAACAATGAAATTCTATCATAAAATATCAGAAAATCTTTATTTTTCATAAAGTTATTGCCTTCAATAGCCATTACCTTTGCTCTCCGCTGTATTAGAGGGTATGGAATGAAGTTTTATCTGTCGAATCAATAAGGGAATGTCGTGTGACCTAGTGCACAAATGCAATGAATGCATGCCCCCTCCAAACACTAGATTAAATAGAAATATATATTACACAGAATACAAAACAAACACATACTTCAAATATATATTCAAACACATATCTCAACTCATATATATATATATATCAGTGGCGGATCCAGGATTGGAAAAAGGGGGGTGGAAAATTGAGTGGCGGAGCCACGAACCGAGCGCCGCAGGCGAAAGTTGGGGGTGAGCTCGAGAGGGGGCTATCCCCCCTCTCGTATGGGGGAGCCGGGGGTCCTTGGAATTTTGATCGCGGAAGACGCATTCTGGATGCATTTCCTTGTGTACAAGAGGTAATTTAATGCTTCGTAGATGACCGATCTTCACACTACATTTCTACGAATGGCAACATGATTCAAGTCAAATAGGTTGCACTTGATCATCCAAATAACATGTATCAGACTATTTTCGTTGATGAATCGACATTTATGTTGACTACGATTGGTACAATGTGTGGTCTGTAGTCTATACCTCATTGAGGTACAGACTACAGACCATACATTGTACCAATCGTTTATACGATGGTGTCTAGTCGCGAGAACTCCTCGTGTAAAGATAATTTCAATACAGGTTGAATTTGACTTTGAAAAATTGCTTGTTGTCTCCCCTTTCAAACATCAAAGGGGGTGGAAATCCACCCCATCCACCCTCCCTGTATCCGCCCATAATATATATATATATATATCGCCAATGTCAAGCAGGAATTTCACCAGGCATCGTCCTAATACCGCGCCACTGGATTGAAAACTGGGAAATTTCTTGGAAGGTGGCCTCGACGGGAATCGATCCCGGGTCTACGATACCCAATCGCCTGGCCATAAATGCTCTGTCACCGTACCAACTGAGCCAACGACAATCCCATAAAGGTTGCAATTGACTCAACCAGTTATGTAATGATTCGTAATTGTCTACAAGTAGCCTGTATTTTATTGCGAGATTTTCCCGTGAATCGTTTGCCTTAGCATCCAATGCAACTGGAACAGATTACTGTTATAATGGTCTTTGTCTCAGCTTTTAAACACAGGAATCTCAATTAATGGAAGATCCGTGAAGATGCAACTGCTTGAAATTAATTTATATCGCCTATGTCAAGCAGGAATTCCACCAGGCAACGTCCTAACACCGCGCCACTGGATTAAAAACTGTGAAATGTTTTGGAAAGTCGCCTCGACGGGAGTCGATTCCGTGTCTACAACGCCCAATCGCCTGGCCACCATACCAACTGAGCCAACGACAACCCCATAAAAGGTTGCAATTGACTCTAAACGTATGTTAGTTTAATTTACAACTCGCGGCCGAGAGTCCTGTTTAAAAGATGGGACATAGACCATTATACATATATATAACATATATGGTCGCCAAAGATGGGTAGCACCAACATGTACGGGTTCGAGGGCTGTCGCACTCCATAAATTTGTGTCCTACACTTTTGGCTCATTAGAGGTTAATATTTCTGCACCTCATTTGCTTGCATGGTGTTCTCTTGGTGCTTCTGGTGAGGTGAAGGCGTAGACACTCTCGTGAACAGAGATGTCTAGTTCCTGGTGGACCACCAACAACTGATGCAATCTTTACTCTGTAATTCGAACTGCACACGTACATACTAAAATATCAGTTTTGAAAACAGAAAATCAAGTGAAAGATGTATACTTCAACCTGATAACAAATGGGTATACTTACGTATGTTTCACTCCATCCTCTCTGACCTCTCTGCCCCTGTTGACGTGTGACGCTAAATGTAAGTTCACTATGAATATCGCCTTGATTATTACAGCGGTGAACCTGTAACAATGTTACAGTTTTTAACCAGGGCTGAACAAAGGCTCTGCGAAGCTTCGGACTTCGATTCGATTCGAAATAGTCCCAGGGCCGCGGATTTAGGACTTCGGGGAAGCTGGGCAATTACCCAGGGGCCTCCACTGCCAGAGGCCTCCACATATTTCATGAAAAGACTAGAGATGGTTTGTCGCTTGCTATACCCCCACCGTGGCATACCGCCTAGTGTGGGTGACTGAAAAGGGGCATTCAATTTTTCTAAGTGAAAAAAAAACCCAATATGGCCGCCAGTCGGCCATCTTGAAACCGAGCAGGCAAAAAATTATGTCACACACTTCCCCTCATCATATTGACCATTTCTGTGAAATTTCGTGAAAATGCGACTAAAACTGTGGAAGTAGTTCGCTCCTCAAGCTTACATTAAAAAAATCCAATGTGGCCGCCAGTCGGCCATCGTGAATCCGATCGGGGAAAAAATTATGTCACGCACTGCTCCTCATCATGTTGATCATTTTTGTGAAGTTTCATGAAAAGGCGGTAAAACTTTGGAAGTGGCTCGCTCCACAAGTTTGCATGTGCAATGGACCGACGACGACCGACCGACCGACCGACAAGGTGATTCCTATATACACCCCCACCCCCTCCCACCTAAAACTTCGTTTTGTGGGGCTATAAAAACTGAAAGGAAAAATGTAGGCTGACCTGAACGACACGTATCAATCACTTAGATGTGAGTCTTCCATGGAAGACGTGTGTCGCCTGCACTATATTTTAATATTTCAGACAGAATTCTAAGTGTAAAAGGGGCATAACTCTGGAAAAAATACAGCGGATCAAAAAATAAAATAGGAGGTGCACAATGCCATTATGTGATAAAGAATCACTGAAAGTTTCATCAAAATCCATTCATAGGTTAAAGAGGAGTGGCGGATAAGAGAAAGTGTGACGCGGACGACGCAAGACGACAAAACTCTGGAAAAAATACAGCGGATCAAAAAATAAAATAGGAGGTGCACAATGCCATTATGTGATAAAGAATCACTGAAAGTTTCATCAAAATCCATTCATAGGTTAAAGAGGAGTGGCGGATAAGAGAAAGTGTGACGCGAACGACGCGGACGACGACGCGGACGACACAAGACGACAAAAGTAATCCCTATATGTCGCTCCCAACTTCGTGGGGCGGCGACACAAAAACCGTATTGCGCGCGTTTTACGTCATACGTACGCAAGCCATATTGTATTTGTTTGTGAGCGGTCGAAGCGTCCAACTGGTTGTTTTCCTCTCATTGCTCAGCAAGCGTCGGCAGACAAACATCTAACGTCATTCATCTCAACGTCGATTTTCTTTGAAACATTGCTCTCCAATGTCAAACTACCGAAGGCTGTCCAGGGGCCTCCACATGTCTAAATCCGGCCCTGAATAAATCCGATGAATAAATTCAATTTGAGTAGCTGTGTCGCAGTCATTGCAATTTTCTCAAAATCCTGCAAAGTGTATCCCGCTCTGTACAGGAGACCTGGAGCCAATACTATAAAACGTTTACAATTGTATTTTTTAGAATTGTATTTTTTACCTATTATTATAACTGATTAAAATGAATCATTAATATTTTAAAAGTTATGGCAATTTGCCAACTGGCAAACTATCTCATCTTTGAAAATGCTAATGGTTCATTTCAACCCATTTAAAGTCCAAACCAGAAAATACAATTCTAGAAAATACAATTGTAAAAGTTGTATAGTATTGGCCCCTGCAGATGACGACATTTGCAAAAGTAAATTCTTCACTATTTTTTGTCAATTTTGCTCCCAAAACATAGCTTATGACCTGCCATTTAAACGAGCTCGGCCAGCCCGTTCCTTTTTGAGGCTATGAGCCATGATTTGAAGGAAGAAATAAATGAAAGTGTCAATGACACTGTAGCTTAACTTGTTAAGACATGTACATGTATAGTATGTGACACAGCAATGACAAACATCTAGGTAATGACCTGATAACAACGGCACATATAAAGTATTGTAACGGTCTGTACATAAATACTGACCGTAGCGTGTAACAAATGTATAGGTAAAGTATTGTAAAGGTGGGTGACAGTCTGATGCTAAACTAGAAAAGAAATCTTTGAGTCCCAGAGTGGGTCTGACTGAACCCCAAAATAATTGTTCTCATAGCACAGTGATACCAAAGGCACCCCAAAACACACCCGTTCCTGTCCCAAGGTGAAAACAAAGGTACCCAATAAATTTCGTGAAGATCAGTTCATAAATACGAGCTGTATAGAAGTTGTGACAAAAAACTGATTGGACCTAATTTCGGTACAAAATGGCCGCTGGCAGCCATCTTGAATTCTGGACCGCATCCAGAAACACTCGTTCTCGTACCAAGGTGATAACAAAGGAACCCAAGAAGTTTCGTGAAGATCCGTTGATAAATACAGCCTCTAGCCCCGTATTGACATGTGCACTTACAGTGTATAAGTAGAACTGAATAAATCAAAGTTCATCTAATTTGCATAATTTCTGCACGAGAAAAAAAAACCGTACTATATGTGATGTTTTCCATGTTACTAAACATTCATACAAAAATTTATCCAAATCAGAACTTTCATACAGAAGTTCTGTACAAAAGACTGATTGCACTAATTTTGGTACAAAATGGCTGCTGGTAGCCATCTTGAATTTCGGACCACACCCAAAAACACTCGTTCTCATCCCACGGTGATAACGAAGGTACCCAAGAAGTTTCGTAAAGATCGGTTCATAAATACAAACCCTAGCCCGAGCCGTATTGACATGTGTACTTACTGTGTGTAAGTAGCACTGAAAAAATCAAAGTTCATCTAATTTGCATAATATGACACATGAGCAAGGAAAACATTGGCTTTTGCTCAGGTACCCTCATTTTTGAAAGCCCTGATAGTGGCTTCTGGTACTCAACCAGTTAAACGCAGACAGATGCCAAGCGACTGGTGCTATTTTTCCTCAATTCGCTACTCGAAGCTGTCTTTCCACGGTATGAATATTGTGAACAGAAGACGGTACTGATATCTCAACCTAACTGTCTCGAGTTATTTTCTTTTAAATGTGTTCTGCCCTCTCGTGAGAGATACAATAAACATTAAATTTTGCTAAAAATGAGTAAACTTGCAAAAGCGCCAAACTATTGGACAACACTTTTGCATAAAATGCCAAGCGCATATAGTCGGTTTGTTAACTGAAGGAGGAAGATTTTTTTAATATGAAACTGTCGATTGGGTGAAGTGAGTCTGCAGATGTGAGAAAGGTTGCGTGTGTCAGTTATGGCTTGGGATCGGCGCATGGATTCCAGAGTGTGTGTGTGTAAGCTATATATGACTACACTGTAAACAGTGCCCTTAAAATACGGTAAAATACTGGTACCTGGTTGCCGTTTAGTCACCGTGGATGGTACGGTAACAATTGCTACTGTTTAACCCTTTCCCTAGCGCATCTGCCGCATCCACCCGTGTAAATTATAAATTAAGCCATGGAAAAAAAACTATCTTTCAGAAATTTCAACAAAACCATATCAAGTTACCCCTCATTGGAACGAGCTCGTCGAGCTCGTTCCAATGAGGGGTCACACGATATGGTTTTGTTGACATTTTTGGTAAACTTTGAAAAAATATATAATTAAAACAGCAATCAGTGTTGTGCGTTGGGTAAAGGGTTAAAGAGTGATAATACCCGGGGACGCTTTCTTTTCCAGAATGAACACATTTATCTCTCAACTGTCTAAATATCAACATTTCAACCTTCAAGATGAACTGATGTTCCCATAATGTATTTATGGAATTTTAACCAATGCAATCTAGTTTGTCTGAGCTCAAGATTCAATCTGTACAGACATTTTGAGTTGTTCTGTTTGTCGTGAGTGACGTGCCCTATTCTCCTCAGCCTTTACGGGCCTTCAAACTTCCTATCCACTTCAAACTCGGCAGATCTGTTTCTTTCTATCCGGTATAATTATATCGACATGTTTAATGGCAATGTTTGCAGGGGGGGGGGGGGGGGGCACAAAAATTTGCAAGACGTGACGTCCTATTTTTTATTCAGCTCCTTTTTACACCCACCCACCCCTATGTGCAAATTTTCTACTACCGTTCTCAGACACCCACCCCCACTCTCGCATTAAAATCCAAAATAAACTTATAAACTTATTAGGCACAGCTGTCTTTAGGGGGGTTTCATAATGTTCTTAAACTGGTACCACCAATTTAAACCTCCGCGGGCTGCTGTGGGCCCCAATCTACAAATGACGAGCTGTTCATTATCAGGCTTGGCCAGAGCAGGTGTACATATACGGGAACAAATTTTCATTTGAATTGTTCTGTCAGTATTCTCGGGTGTTTGCTACTTTCGTCTTCTATCCATACAAATTCTATTAATAAATAAATAAATAACTTGGTTTGAATTTAGTGCATCAGAGAGAATTTTCCCAAAATAATGTCTGCACATTTTCTACATTTCGAACAAGACACCCACCCCCTACTAACGTGTGACATTTTCCCAGATTAAACCCAATATTCTCACATATAAAGCCTCCTGATGTATTTATGTTAAGAGTGTGATGTACAACATCATCTTTAAGGTTTGAAACACAAATGATGGAATATATTAGCTGATATATTGATATATTTTTAAAAAAATTAAAAAATTGCACAAGTTGGAAATGCACATTTTTGGCGCACTCAAGAGACCCACCCACCCCCACGTCACGACTTGCAAATTTTTGGTGCACCCCCACCCCCCCCACCCCCCCCCCCCCCGATGGTTGTGTTATTTACCGACACTCGGAAATTATGCCACAAGATGCGGGCATTTATTTTGTGCAAAACAGTTGGTAGTGTTCTATTTTATAGTTGATGTAGTCCGAAAGTGAATTGTCCAATTATTTGTGCGATTAAATTTAAAAACTATTCATCTCTGAAATGCAAACTATCGAAAAACAATGCCTAGCGTGGGAGCGTCCACCAGTTGGTTAAATTCTGGATGCGTTAGGGATGAAAGTTGCAGTTTGAAATTTTGATATTTCGACACCAGTGTTCAGTTGATTACGAGGGAAATTAAAAAAACAGATGTCAGAGATGCCAATACGTGACAATGTTCAGTATGACATTGCCTTTGTCTTTTGAAAGCTGCTTCAAATGGCAGCATAATTTATTTATTTATTGGTGTTTAAGGTCACATATTTCTGCACAATGGCTAATCATGACCACGACAGTTTTACGGGTGGAGGAAGCCGGAGTACCCGGAGAGAACCACCGAGCAACGGCGAGCAACTGTCAGCTCCCCAACATACTAACTCCACACAAGCAGGGTTAGCATTGGTTGAAGGCAGGTGCACCATCGACGTGCAGTACGCCATAGTACACAACGTCATCGTGTCCCCACATGGACAATGGGGGTAAAATGTCTTGCCCAAGGACACATGGGGTTGCCGCAGGTGGGATTCGAAGCGAGGACCTCTCGGCTTGCATGCTGCACCTCTACCAACTGAGCCACCACGCCCTCAAATGGCAGCATAATAACGCAAACATAAAAAATTAGAAGGCCGTCATATCTTTCGTCTGGGCCAACAGAGGTGCCTTAAATTTCGGAGTGCAGTTTGGCGACCCCTGACACATAAAAGACGAGTTTCATATTTAGCATACCCTTCGTCAATCGAATAACTGCGTATTTCGTCGCGTTGCAGTCCTTTTTTCACACTTCAGACACCAAAGAGTAGTTACTATTTTAATGATCTAATAGCAGTCATAAACATACCACTACTATCCATTACTCATGTGTTTGTGTCTTTGAAAAACAATCATTTATGTTGTTCACAATAACGGATTAAAGAAGACGGACTTTTATCAGATGGCTGCAGTTTATTTAAAAAGGATAAGCTTTTCCGAGTTTCTCTGATTTCTGATACTTTAATGGATAACAAGATAATTGAGTCTATCGCTTGGGAAATACTTTAATGAGTCATGTATTAAACCTTTTAGTTTAAATTTTAACAGCTTCAGAAGATTCCGTTTTTTCGGTGATTTGGCATCTGGGAATTTCTTCAAGGTTAGGCCTAGTCATGTCAAGTTATACTCTAAAATCAGTTGGGTTAAAAATCAACCCAGATCAACTGGGTTGAGTGAATATGAACCCAACTGGGTTCATATTCACTCAGCCCAGTTGATCTGGGTTGATTTTTAACCCCAACTGATTTTAGAGTGCACAGTTGCGTTCATATTCACTTAACCCAGTTCAGCTGAGTTAATTTTTAACCAAACTGATTGACTTTAGAGTGTACCACTGGAATATTTTTTTTTGGCCAAGAGAAAAGCTAGCTACCTTCGATTGGTCGACAGTACGGATAGTTCGTTATGGCTCGAAAGGCGGTAGGATTAAATTGCTGCCCAATCGGGTTTCTTGAGACAATCTCGCCCAAGGAGCGTTTCGAATTTATCCGATTGGGACGGGATGCGAAGGGTGAGTTGATTTTCCCCATGATTGCAAGGACAAAAGTCCTGACAGATAAAATATTCCAATGCGCACTATCGTCAAAATGCATATCTTAATGAAGTAATTTGAATATTAATAAATCAACACTGCAATTCAAGAAATCAAGTGTTCTTGTGAAATTTATTCGCGGATTAACAAAAGAAGTAGTCATGGTGCATGGGCTTGCATAAATTTTAATTTTAATTATCTCATATCGTACTCCATATTGGTTGGTCACGCTGCTCTCTTAACAGCTCGAATCACGTAATAGCGACCTCTCCATTTGTATTACCGTCTTTCATTTTGAGACGTGTCGCACTGCGTAACTTAAATATTTATTTATTTATTGGTGTTTAAGGTCACATATTTCTGCACAGTGCACAATGGCTAATCATGGCCTCGACAGTTTTACTGGTGGAGGAAGCCGGAGTACCCGGAGAGAACCACCGAACAACGGCGAGCAACTTAAAGCTCCTCAACATACTAACTCCATACAAACAGGGTTAGCATTGGTTGAAGACAGGTGCGCCATCGACGTGCAGTACGCCTTAGTACACAGCATCACCGTGCCCCCACGTGGGCAATGGGGGTGAAGTGTCTTGCCAAAGGACACAACGCGATTGCCGCATGTGGGATTCGAACCGAGGACCTCTCGGCTTGCAGCCTGCACCTCTACCAACTGAGCCACCGCGCCCCCAACTTAAATCCAAGTATCAAATATAGTCTCGTACCAAAGTACACGATTACCAGAAAGAGGGAAATCTATAAGACTCCAATGATAACGAAAATGCCCCGACTCGAAAAATTATTAAGGGACGAGGAGATTCACACTTCCTACCCCCTCTCCCTAGCTCTTCCAAACGCTATTTACGCACCTAACTTCAATCACACAAATTCGGGCAAAAATCAATATTCTTTGCCTCGAACTCTCATTTTCAATTTGTGTCAGCGTCTCTAAATATCAGGATATCCGGGCCAACCATATTTGAAACCATAACAGAACTGGATGATTTTTCACATACTGGGCACACAGTGTTAACATGCTCCTACCAAGAGGTCGTATGGTACGCCTGTTTTGTTTTGTTTGTTTTTGGGGGGATATTTTTAGGCCTTTATTTGTTTGTATTTTTTAGTTTTTTTTTTTGTCAACCTTTTCTATTAGTTCATTTGTCTCTCAGATGTTGTTGCTTTCGCACATCCGTTAGACCTGCAACCGAAATTGCATTCGGATATAATTCAGGGCTAAAATTTGGACAAGAATCCGAGAATCGATTCGCACAAAGATTCGCGCAATAAAACCGGCGAGAATCCATGTAGATTCCCGCTGCACCACTGCTAGGATTCGCGTGAAAAGAATTAAGTCAATGTAACCCTTTATTTAACACAGCGGCAACAAATTAACCAGCAGAAGGCTAACATGACCTGAAATATCCTGACACTATGTCAATAAAATCTTACAAATATGGCTGTCATTGGAACCGGCTCATTGAGCCGGTTCCAACGAGAGCCATATTTGTAAGATTTTATTGGTAAATATTGTTCATTTAATTATTTTATCATCTGTTTATTATTTATTCTTTAAAAATTATCAAATTTAGTTTTAAAAATTAAAAAGGTGTGTTGGGTAAAATGTTAACATGTGTTATCAGTATACAACAGTGGTTCAACCATGGTGGCGTCATGGGATCCTGGGACACTCATAGTTCGTATGGATTCTCGCAACCATTTTCACGAGAATCCAAATGGATTCTCACAAATTTAGACGAAATATAAGCCATGAATTATTTCCTCTAAGGATACTTCCTTTTCAAGACACATTCCCTAATAGAAATGTATGAGTTGACAGAGGTTTTTCACTGGCTAGTGGGTGACACGACTCAATCTTACAATATTTTGTCAAGGTGATAGCTTAAAGTGGCGATTTTCTTGTTTAAAAGTGTAAATATTTTCTATAATCTTTCAGAATGGGGTAAACATAAAACTTAAAAGATAGATATGTGACGGACCCCGAAAACAGGTTTGTCAGAGATTCTAAATGAGGCATGAAATTTAATGTCCATTATAGCGCACGTGTTGAACACCATATGGGCTATTCTGATAACAGATCCAGTAAGAGGGACAATATTCTCTTCTGTAATAATTATCTGGGTAATTAAAGCCAGTTAAAATCTAATTGTAGAATACAGTGCATCACATATGTTCTGGACACACGCCCATATTACGCATCTATCCTGTCTCCGAAATGTCAAAATACACCAAAATGCGAGTCTTTCAAAGGAACTTCAAAACGAGTGTTAAATTAAGATAGATCTAAGCGGCCAAGTTCAAGAGAAGCGATTAACTGGGAATAAATGTTTTGGCCATCTAAATAAAAATCGGGTGATTTCTCGAAAAATTCCTTCCAGCCAATTCCAGTCGGAAGACGTGTAAGGCTGTGGGTCGTTGCGAGGCAGTTGGCCTGAGGGCACTCAGAGAAGGTCCGAATTTAGCCTTGGCCGCCGAGGGTCATAGGCACCGAGATTGAAAGTCCGCGTATTGTCGTAACCATGTGAGGGTTGTAAGGAACCGATAGTAGTTTGTTAACGGTTGCGAACCGTAGTGGTATAGTAGCCAAAGAAGTAAAAGCTGTAACGTTGAAGTCTTGAAACCGTATTAAGAGCTTGTGTAAGCGCTGGAATAGCTCGCGAGATAAGATAGTTTTAGGCGGTGCGAGAATTTGTGATGTTGAGAACACTTTGCAGAATATTTTTATGTAAGCTTTGTTAAGTATATATCTGAAGGCGAAGAATAACTTAACCCCAAGGAGAGCCAGGCAAGGCGCAAAGTGAACGTGAACTGTGGTAGACGCCGATTTAATTCTGATTGAACTAAGTCACATAAGCAGAACATTATATGTGTTAAGCCCGACTGACGGTGCAGTTAACCCTGCGAGGAGGAAGCAACGAGGAGTGAATAGACACTTTGCATTTATCACAAACTATGAGAAGATGAAGATGAAGTGAGGTTGATCCAGCGGACACAGCTAGCTGTGGAGACATCGAGGGCCCTAAAGAATAAACTTTTATCTGCGTAATTAGTGTATTCTTATGGATAATTTTGTGAGTAATTTGTTTCATATTATATTTCTTCGTACATGTAAATAAATAATCTTTTCAGTGAATTATCGTTGATCACCCTTTGGCGTTGTAAGCCACAGGCACCTTCAGGAATCCTAAGAGTCCCAAGCGGATAGAGCATTGATAAGGTGGCAAAGTTTACGTTCGAACTGGGGTTCACACGACTGTCACTGGCTGTCGGCTGAACACTGATAAGAACATAAATTTTGCTCCATCACTCAACCCCGTAATCCTGCGACATATTTACACCCATGAAACAAACTCAATTTAGCACCTCACAAGTTCAACTCGCCTTCTTGAGTGCATTATCCGTATTCCCCAAGACGGACCAGCTGATACGAACCGTTTCTTATTTAAACTAATATATTACAGCTGGTATATTATATCTATAAACATCTGCACATATTCCTCCCTGACAAACCTTCGTCAAGTGCAAGTCTGGAGGTGGGCGGTCTGTCATATGCAGGGTGGCGTCCCCAGAGGGTGAGGTGAATGTACTGATACTGTAACATATTATGGGCCAATTTATCATCTGGGTGCCTTTTTTCTGGTTAGGCCTGAGACCTTGATTCAGATTTAGGTTCACAGAGGATGAATTTGGTGATGCTACCCTGCTGTGCAGGGTAGCATCACCAAATTCACCCTCTGTTGACTTCATTCTGCGGATGAAGGTCTGCTTATTTCCAGACTTGGTCAAGTGATGATCGTCTGCATAACTGGTTCCTCCCATGACCCTGGTATCTCTATAACAGGCGGGTCTGGTATCTAGCTATTGTATTTCGATCGCTTATATATTATTCACTGATCCTCCCACTTGTCTCCGATGTAAATCCTAAATACTTACGAGAGTATTCGCCATCGCAACGTAAAAAAAGATGCAAAAGCAGTTGGAAGACCAAACTGGACTGTATACTTGTGGTAGGGTCACGATATTGCCTGACATGTTACCAGTGCCTTGAACACCAACAAAATATAGGATTATAATCACAACCGATATGCGGACGTTCATATATCACATATACTATCCCTCCTTCTCTTCCAAACCTACTCTTGCCTTACACTTTCATTCCTTCCTCTCTTCCATTGCACAATAGGCCTGAAACGGTTGGCTCATTTTCACAACCGACTAACCGAGAGCTATAACCGGATAATATCCGGTTAACTGTTGCCATTATTTCACCGAATCTGGGATCAAAACAATAAGAATTGGAAAGCAGTATTCTCAGAAACTATTCCGTAGTGCGAAAACAAACGAACGTTGTCGAGTACTCGACAACGTTCATTTGTATACATACTACGGAATAGTTTCTGCGGTTACTCAGAACTCAGGGGAATTGCCGATCATTAACGAAGTCTTGAACGCCAAAGTCGATTATTTCTCAATATATACAGAGCTGCTTCGAGGTGTAATCTATCCCAAAGGTGAAGCGGCTGATTTACCACGTTTTAACCGTGGAATGACTATCACTGTCGATAATTCGGTTAACCGGTTGATGTTTTTTTTAATCGGTTAGGTAGATAACCGGTTTCAAACCGGTTATCCGGTTAACCATTTCAGTACTATTGCACAGCAGATTTTTTTCTGTTCTTTTTTTCGCACATTTATAGTTACTCACCTTTCACATATATTTTCAAGAATAAGCCGATTGGAACACACAATGGGCCAAAGATTTTCGTTCAAAACGTCAAATTTATTATTTTTTCAATACCTGCCTCTTCCGATTGTATATGTTTATATGTTTAATGCACTTTGTATGTGGAACCGACATCGAATAAGCTTAAAGCTTACAGTCGGATCCACATATAGTATTTATGTAATTATATGTATATATATATATATATCATATCTGGAAATAAATATTGTTTAAACTAATAGAAATGTACCTCTATCCTCAATAGAACTGAATATTTTCTCAATTTCTCTGAACTAAATTTCTAATATGAATATTTCACAGACAGACAAAAAAAATGATGTGTAGTTACATAAACTTGAATTTTTCTTATTACTTTATATTTGATTATGGTCTCCTTCATTAACAGAAACACAATACATAGGACCACTGATAGAGTGTACACTTTTTTTGGTCGTCAAAATTTGTTCACGTGTCTTTGTCTTGTTACAATTTATGGGAGAGTGCCAAAAGGCACTCTCCCATAAATTGTGGCAATACAAATCCTAATAGACAAAATAATTTCAGTCCAAATACAACATGAAGCACATCTGCTGAGAAGTGAAACCTTCAAGTTGCAGTATCTGCATTTCAGAATAAAGCCGAAATATACGCTTCCGGCATAATACAGGCTGGATAAAATTGTGTAATTCTCTGGGAACATCATTTAAAATGGTCAGCTTGCAACAAATGGTGCGCGGACAGGTTGCCAATGGACAAAATGCCAGTCAGACAATATGCTCATCCAGAAAATATAAAATAGACAAAATGCCCATCACATTTTTTTGTCATTATTATTGTCTTTTTTAAACTTTTGCTTGACACCAACTGTTGTTGTAGTGTAACCTTTGATGGGGAGCTTGGTTGTTTTAATTGAATTTTTCTTAACCCTAACTGTTGTTTTTATACAGTATTTGTTGGGTTGTCAATCTCTGTTGTCATTTCTTTTGTTTTTGTGAAGTATTCACGTTGTAATAATGGGGTGTTACAAGGATAAACTCTGAAAAGAGATGAAAGTTTTTAATTTAAAATTTAGAATTGCTCACTTCTTTATTTTATCAGCTGATTGCTAAATAAGTTCTTCGTATAAAATATAAGCTAAACCCAGGCTGGCAATTTTGAAATTTACAATTGCGCACCTCTTTATTTTCACTCACTCAGGCTGGTAAATAAATAATAGGCAATAAAATGAAGAAAATTATCAGACAATCATGTTGGGCAAAAACATAATAAAAATAAGCGTGATGGGTGTAAAAATGTTGTGTGATGTTGTTTTAAATGTTAAAAATGTTGGTGAAATGTTGTGAAAAGATTGAAAAAATGTTGTAAAAATAAGTTCTGTTACCATTTGAAAATAAAATTTTATTTTACTTTGTGTTTCTGTTATTTGTATTTCATTTTGAGAATCGATGGGCATTTTGTCTGATTGACATTTTATCCATGGGTATTTTGTCCATGGGCATTTTGTCTGATTGGCATTTTATCCATGGGTATTTTGTCCATAGGCATTTTGTCTGATTGGCATTTTGTCTTGGATTCGCAACAGACAGGAAATGTTCCCCTCCAATTTACGATTTACGGTTTTCCGATTATACATTACCCCATAACCTTACCTTACTGGTCTATTTGCAAAAATATATTATTATTATTTCATTTATTCAGAAACACGGTCAGTTTATTAATTGGTTAACTGATTAATTAGTTGAGTGCCCAATTGTTCAATTGACTGATTAACCAATTACTCGATTACTCATTCAATGCGCCAAATCAAAATAACAAATGATAGAACATTCTGGAGTTTGATTCATGACGAAGAAAATTTTAACCAGTTCCAATCAACTCGATCTCAAAATAAAAGTAACAACTACTTGCTGTCCAGATAGAGCTTATTTAACCTTACCATTTGCCATTCTGTTCCTTTAACTTACACTGTTAGGTTGTCCAGGGGATGACAGGAAGACAGTCGTAAGACTATGTCATTCCCCACAGTATACATCTGTCTATGATTTTGTAACCTTGTTTTTTCGCCTCATGTTTGTATTTGTATGCTGTGAAATAAAATTGAATTGAGAATTGAATTGAGAAGTGTTAATTTATTTATTTGTAAACGACATTTTTGGGCGCTTTATACAATTGTTTCCAACCTGCATCCATCAGGTTACACACTGAAAATACGGATCGAACTCTAGCAAAATTATGTTCCTGTCCACTGAAATGTTTGACACAATAAATTCAGAGAATTAGTTTTAAAGATTGTTAAATTCTCTTCTTTGTTATTTAACACGCGGTAAATAAACAACACACGCATCTAGAGCGAAATATCCATTAGTAAGGTAAAGAATCCCAGGCCTGGCATTCTTTAGGAGTGCAAGAGTGCTGCACGCCTAGAAAAAATTGAGGAAGGCAATTTTTTGCACCCCTTGATTTTCTGGAATGCCAGACCTGTTTGGGAAGGCCTTTAAAATCTATTATCATTTCGTCCCCTGAGTTCCAATGTGTTCTCTGTGCCTACTGGCACAGAGAACACATTGGAACTCAGGGGACAATTTGTCAATGTTGCATTGATTCATGACCCATTCTGTGTCGCATTTCGATACATTTTGAGTGTAGAAGACAGTCACATAAGAACTGAATGCAACATTTTGAATAATGAGAATATCTGTGTGCCCATTTTTCCACTATGTGACTATATGTAGTACAATTTTTCAGTCACAATATTAATACCTTGAAGTAAATATAACCAAAATAGCATACAAGTGTTTGCATTGAAAATTTCAGGTGCAATTGCACTCCCAAGCAATCTGAGGAGGGCAACTGTTTTGCACTCCTTGATTTTCTAGATTGCCAGGCCTGGTCAATCCGTGATGGGGAATAGTCATGGGGGGAAATGGCATTGAAGAAATATATTGGGCGAAATTTTCCAAAACCCATGGTGCCAAATAATAACTATACACTGAACGATGCCATTAGGGAAAGCACAGTGTTCACCAATTCTGAGTTCATTTTTTTTGTTTCTCAAGCAATTTGTGTTTTTTTTTTCTTCTTCTCTTTTGTCCATTAACTGGTAAAGTGCTAAATTATTTTTGATCATCAAAATTTGTTCAGATGTCTTTGCATTGTAATAATTTATGGGAGAGTGCTCCCATGAATTGGCAAATCCATACAGGCTAAGTACTTCCGCTTCAAAGATAATAGGAATAACCTCCATAGAATATGAAGCCGATATGCTAGAGTACATGAACTTCAGAATGACGCCCAATTATGGGCTTCCAACACTCTACCAGTTAATAATTTCATCACGTTCCATTAACTTAACCCTTTCCTCAACGAATCGCCCGCATCCGCCCGCGTAATATGCAAATTCAGCAGTTGAAAAAATATTTTTCGAAAATTTTCAACAAAACCATATCATGTGACCCCTCTTTGGAACGAGCTCGTCGAGCTCGTTCCAAAGAGGGGTCACATGATATGGTTTTGTTGAAATTTTTTGAAAAAAAATTAAAAAAATGATATTGAAAATAATAAATTTTGATATCGTCTGCGTTGGGTAAAGGGTTAAAGGTATGGCAGTACTAAATGTTTGAATTAGAGTTAACCGCATTGAAAAGTTGCCCTAAAAATGATGCAATCTCCGAAACTAAGCAACCTTTGAAGCATTGTACTGAAATCTTGCAACATTGTTGAATATTCCAGAGAAAAAGAGGGGTGATTTGATTAATTTTGAGTCTAAAAAATACAACTGATTGATGATTGGTGTCTTTTTTATGGGAATTCCCAGAAAGAAATGTGCCCGTGTAGTTTCCTTTCTGTACTTTTTTTTTCTCTCATATGATCCATCGTCCCAAGTTTTGAGGACTCAAAAATCTTGTCTGACAGCCTATACTTAACAAAGATAACTGAATGCCTAAATTATTTTGTTCATACGAACGTTATAACGATCGCCAATGGTAAAAGATTTAGTACTGTTATACCCCAACGGATCACGAATGTTTGAGAAGCAAAGCCAAATACGCAGGACGGACAAGGCCAAGAAATGTTACCCAGAAATGCACCAAATGGGTCTGGGACTGGGAGAAAAGTTTTATTTTTCGAACTGAAAGAACGCTGCTTCATTACATCCGAGTAATCAATGACAATTCAGGTAGAAGACATTTCGATGACATTTCTGAATCATCTTATCTTCATCGATCAAAAATCAAGGGGAGGGGTGGGGGCCCAGTCTCATCGAGCCTATTATAGTCCGGGGAGATGGGAGAAAATTTTGATTTTTCAGACTGAAGGAACGCCGTTTCCGTTTACTTGCATCTGGACAATCAATGGCAGATTAGACTGCTGGTATATCTGGGTGTTGTCTTTGTGGACTGCCATTGGCAGTCCACAAAGAGAGAATTTCGTTTTCGCGGTAATCAATGCAATCAGATCCATTTCCCCTTTTCATCATTTTATGAATTATCATGACCCAAAAGGTGTTGGGTTGCATCCATTTTGGGATCCCGGAGGCCCCACAAAAATGAGGCCCACCGGGAGTTTTCCCGGTGGATCATACAGCCAGTCCGCCTCTGCAAACACGACAGATTCGGCAGCAACTGTAATTTCAGTGACGGGCAAATTGTTTCTGCCTCGTTATTTGTCTGATTATATAAGCACCCTGTAAACAGTTTGAAAGAAGTCAACAATAGTGATTTATTTATTATTTGCACGACGTTCGCGCTCCGTCTTCGATTTTCTGTTACGCAATATTACTGCTCTAATCGTGTCTGTGTTATGAGTGAGAGAATAAAAATCTGCGATAAGCACCTGCATAGATGAATTCACTACCGATTGCTCATAATTGGTCATGAAAGTTGATCCCAAATAATCGTATTGTAATCCGTATTGCGTGGCGAATAACGTAATAGAGTAAAAAGGTGACTGCTACTTCAATCTGAATCAAATTGAAGTTCATAGTAATTATTGTTATTACAACATATATCAGAAGTCATTACAACTCTGTCCAAAAATATATTATAGACTACAGGCTTTTATTGCATGCCTGTTCTATGTCATTCCCATCTTCAGCAACACTAAACCATGCGGAAAATGAAAATCTGAACAGAAATCGTTGACGGGCGGTTTTTAAATAGAAATTTCATTGGAATTTTCTACAAATCGTGCAACGCCATAACAATTTAAAATACCAGAGACAGCTGAAAATCGTGCCTTGTGTTCCAATGTGTTCTATGTGCCAATAGGCACATAGAACACATTGGAACTCAGGGGACGAAATAGTAACACGGGTTCCTCTAGCAAATTTGGTTGGTGATAAAATGTATTCTTTTTGTTGATAGTTGTCAAATGAACTGCTGAGTGTCCTTCTGATAATTGTTTTTATAGAGTAGTAGTAATTATTTTATTATAGTGTCACGTTTCTATACATCTTTACAGAAAAAAATACATTACATTGATACAGATGAGTAAAGTAGCATGAAACCCAGCCGTGAAGGCTTATGAGACACTTGAAAAACGATATAAATTTCTATGTATAATATGTACATAATTTTTCAAATCATTCGCACACACAAAACCACCCAACCCCTCCCCGCACACATTCCCCACCCAACACCACGACCATTCGTAAGCACAACTATGCATCTTAACTGGTGGAGTGCTGGAAGCCACAAAATGGACTTTACTAAAAAGTACTGGTAATGGCCCTTTCTATTATTCTCCACTGAAGATAGTTTCCAAAAGACGTGAAGACGTGTAATAAGCACAGAACGACACGCGCGTGTGAATGGGTTAATTGATATGGGACTTGTGCCATCGCGGAAGGATAAAACTCGAGGCCTGCGGCCTCTCGTTTTATCCTCCCGCACTGGCACTCGTGCCATACGGATTAACCCATTCGCAGGCTTGTGTCGTTCTCTGTATTTATTGTAAACAATTATAAAATAGTGAGAAATCTTCTGTCCATACAATGACAACATTAGAATCACCTTTTGGAATTTCAGACACTGGAAAAATTCAATACCTAAAATCTACAGTACATTTTATTTGATGAACTTTCCCTCTAAAAAAGAGACAACGAGCTTATTTTCACTGCGGAACAGCGTTACGTTTCAGAATCAGAGAGTTTTAATCGCGACCGATAGCTGAACTGCACATACGAACATCAGTTCAGAGTCTTATGCGTTTCTGATCTCTATGGGGTGAATGAGACTTCGACCGGGTGGCAACTTCACTCGCTTCGTGGGTTGAACAACAACTGTAGCAGGACATTCCATTTCTGGTCCTTTTTAGTTTCAGAAAAAATGCTTGTACGATATTTTGAAAATGGTTTTCGCGTCGTTCAAGGTACTGGGATGTTCAGATACATGTTTAATTTGTTTGTTTTTCTTTTTGGTTTTTTTTTGTGCTTCCGTCGTCAGAATTTTTTTTCTCAGTTTAGTATTTCTTCCCAATTATTAATTTTGTAGTTGTTAATTGCACTGTAGTTGGTTTGCTGTCATGTAAAGACATTTGATAATTTTGTATGGGAGAGGAGTGTTTCCAAGTGGTATGAACTTGTATTTTTGCGATTTTGTTAGCAAATAAAATATGTTTAAACTAAACTAAACTAAACTTGTTGGATATGTTAAATAAACATTTTTTAAATGCAATTTCACGATACATAGACGAGAATATCCCATCGGAAGAGACGCGAATAATCATTAACTTCATTAAGTTCAGATAAATATAACTGCGCGCTTTTTTTTTTTTTTTTTTTGGTGGGTTTGATTTTTTTTTGTCGTTTCGGTGTTTTAATTGAAATTCGCGATTGTTAGGGAATCTAAATTTTCACGAGAGACTGGTAGCCGCTCGTGAAAAATTGGATTTCTTGGCAGTCCCTCGAGAGAGGATCCGGGTTTGTTTGTTCATTGGGGTTTAACGAAACTTTCAACAACCATTGGCACATCTTTTCAGACAGTTGTACGGGTGGGGGAAGCTGGAGTACCTGAAGAAAAACGAGAAGCGTCGAGTAACTGTCACAATTATATAATGTATTACGCCATTTAGTAGATTACTTATGAATAATGTGCTATACATATCGTGTGTATTAGTTTAATCGTTGAAATGGTACTGCTTTTATTCAAGCATTAATTGGTTCCATTGGATATTGGTGTTGGACCGACAAACGGTACAGGTGAAACAATGCCTATAGGACCGATGACCATAATGTATGTCGGGCATTGTTCATATTAATAATGCCCATCACGGGCAACCATAATCATCCCAAGGCGACTTTAACACTTTACCCAACGTAACGACCAAAACCGACCACCGCTATTCTAAAAAATCGCCAATTAATTTTCATTATTTTTTGTCACAAAAACATAGGTAATGACCCCTCATTGGAACGAGCTCCACGAGCTCGTTCCAATGAGGGTCATAACCTATGTTTTTGAGACAAAAAAATGAAAAAAAATAGTTATTCAATTGTTTTTGTTCAAGTGTCGTCTGCTTTTCATGTTAGGTAAGGGGTTAACATTTTCACCATATTATACCCTTCTATTAAGAATGGATTTCTGTTAAATTAATCATATCACAGACAAAAATAAGTATCTGCTGTATGTCCCCCATCACTTGACATTCATTGTTAATTACTTGTAATTATTTTGCATTCTTTGATGCACAGTGGGGAAAAAAGAAATAAATGGTGAATCTTGAATCTTGAACTAGAATCTTGAATCCAAAGCACAAGAAGAGTTGGTAGTGATTAAAGGCAAGTGCATGACTGACGAGCAGTACGCCTTAATACACAACTCCACCGGATTAAGTGTCTTGCGAAAAGACACAACGCAGATACCACTGGTCGGGATAGAACCACCGACCGGTTTAAAGCCCAACGCTGTAAGCACTGAGCCACAGCGCTCCCGAGATATTTCTGGAATCTACTCACAAACAGTAGGTATGCCCTGTTTATCATACTCTCAATTGTAAACTATCGAGTAAACTATGACGGCAACGTCAAATTATTTAGATTCTCTCCCTTGAAAATTAAATGAAACTGTTGAACTTTCTGCGAAACATGATTCTATGGTGCTTCTCTTTTTAATCAATTGCTATAAAATTACTTTCTTCGGAAACAATAAAGACCCATTTAATTAAGCCTAACCATTTACCTTACACGAAAAGCAGACGACACTTGCAAATAAAATTCTTGAATAACTAATTGTTTTGACTTTTTGTGTCAAAACCGTAGCTTGTGACCCCCTCATTGGAACGAGCTCGTTCCAATGAGTGGTCATAAGCTATGGTTTTGAGACAAAAAATGAAAAACAATAATGAAAATTGAATGGTGATTTCTGTGAATAGCGCTGGTCGGTTTTAGCTGTTAACGCGGGTTAAAGGATTAACCAAGGATACACAGGGTTAGTATAGAACACACGGAATACTCAGCGTTCGAACCCACACTGATAGAATTACCTTTGGCACCAACCGCCCAGCAAAACTATACCAAACCACGCGTACCAATAGGCCGCCGACACACCCTAAAAAGGGAATGTAAGTTACCTGTGTATAAAGAGGATTAGTACAGAACACGCGTCACAACACTTAATTCTACATACAACACTTCACTGAAGATCAGTGAGATCATCTCTTTTTCAAATCTCCCCAAGTGCTGCTCAATCACAAAAGACGCTGATTTTATCACAACAGGTATGAGACAATTTATTTATTTATTGATGTTTAACGACACTTTCGACAGCCAGGGTCACTTCCTGTCGGAGGCACGAGTCAATAAGCTCTGTTAAACAATATAGAAATGCTCGAGGTCCTGGTAACATTATGGGAAAATTTACAGCTTGAAAGTTAAATTATTTTGCCATCCGTGTTAAGGAGGCTGACTGCAAGTAGTAAGGGATGACACTATGGGGACCTAATTTAACACTGAAATCTCCATAGACATCTGTTCGCCAAAGAAAAATCGTGATTACTATGGGGACCTGATTTAACATTGAAAATTCCAGTAGGGTTTTGAAATTTATGAAAATTTTGTCGTGTGTACTATGGGGACTTGATTTAACACAGAAAATTCCCATACACACTAAAAACTAAAGTGTTAAAATCTGCACTTGAAGTGCTGTATTTAACACTTACTAAGTGCTGAACTAGCACTTTGTTAAAGTGTAGATATCCCAAAACTTGACAGGTGTTACAATAATACCACTTGACAAGTGTAATGTCGCGACACTTAAAAGGAAACAACGCAGATGGCGCGGATCAGGCTCGAACTCTCGAGCCTGATCAGCGTCATCTGCGTTGTGTCCTTTTAATTATGTACCCACCAAGCGCAAATTAAATTATGGGCGATTCTGGAAGAACCACCAATGCTAGACACATGGGAAGTGCCATCCATTCAAGTTTCAGATGTCTGACGATTGTGATGTCTAAGTGCTTAGTGCATTGCACTTTGAGTGTTAAAATCAAACCCTGAGAGTTAGAATGGGTTTAACACCTTGAAAGTGTCAGTTTTAACACTTTAGTTTTTAGTGTGTAGACATTTTTTTTTCACCAGAGTGCCATCGTCCAATGGCACCCTGGGAAAAAAATGTCTATGGAAATTTTCAGTGTTAACCCTTTGATACGTGTATACGTCTTATGACGTGCAAAATCAAACAGAGTTTTCATACTTTGTGGTCATTTGTTTTGTTATTATTTTTCGATTTTTTAAAGTTTTAAAATGAATTCCTATTTTCTCCCGAACAGTGCTCTGTAACAACCCTTGAGCCAAATGTTATCGCAGCTTAAAATTCTAATATAATCCTGCTGTCAAGACTTCTTAACTGGTTGAGTGATAGAAACCACTATAAGTGCTTTCAAAAAATGAGGATACCAGAGCCAAAAGCCAACACTTTCCTTGCTTATATTTCATATTCAGTCAAACACAAATAAAATTTTGTCTATATAAATTTGTTTTATTACAAATTATTGGAGAGTGCCTCTTGGCACTCTCCAATAATTTGTAATAAAACAAGTTTTTATAGCACATTAGGACCATCAAAAATAATCTAGCCCTCAACCAGTTAACTATATTAATGTGAAAAATGTCTTGTTATTTGTACTTTCCAACGTTTTTGAAAAAAACACTGAAGAAAGTGAATTCTCAGTGACGTTTGAACGTCAGGATAATTAAAGTCTCAAAGGGTTAAATCAGGTCCCCATAGTACACACGATCGTGGCGAACAAATGTGTATGGAGATTTCAGTGTTAAATTAGGTCGCCATAGAGTCATCCCTTACTACCACTGTTACGGAAGCGTTGAGGCGTCAGTTGAGTATTATTTCTATCTTGCACGTGCAAGTTAGCTATCTTGCACCTGCAAGTTACTATCTTGCACGTGCAGGTTAGCTATCTTGCACCTGCAAGTTACTATCTTGCACGTGCAGGTTAGCTATCTTGCACGTGCAAGTTACTATCTTGCACGTGCAGGTTAGCTATCTTGCACGCGCAGGTTAGCTATCTTAGCGTGAAATACAGGAATAAGTCCATGAAGGCTAGTTGATTCTGTTCCCTGTAAGCTACTCGAGTTATGTTATGTATTTATACTACGATTAAACTTGAATTAAGTGAATGAAGCTGATATTTTCCATTAAAAATGTCACTTTCGGAGTCATGAAAACTTTCTAGCTTTACAATTTGTTTTGTGTCGAAACATTTCAGTCATGTCATAACGTTACCCAGACGCTTAGCGTCCCATGAGATGCGTTCTTACATGACGTTCGTATGCGTAATTCAGATTCCAGGCGTGATGTACAGTACGTGGGGAGTGTATTATCACTAAATCACCCACAGAGTGGAGATTCCACCCGAGGAATAATTGCATATTTGTTGCAAAGCATAACCAGCACCAGCAACGTTTCAGCCAATGGACCCTCGGGTTAAACCCGGAGGTCCATTGGCTGAAACATTGCTTGTGTTTTTTGTCGATATGTACAAAATTTGAAAGTTATAGCTTGGGTGATAACTCCACTCCGTGGGTGATTTAGTTACAATCCACTCTCCACGTACTGTATCTAAAACATTTCTCAATGTCTGTATGAAAAGGCGAAACGTTGAGTAATTGTGGTATAAAAATCGTATGCAACTTCTGCCAATGTTTTTTTTTTATTACTTTAACGATTTCACCAACTCACCTTTGTAGATACAAATCTCCTATCTTATTTTGTCTGCTGTACTTGCGAAATGCTTTGAAATTTTAACCCTTTATCCAACGAATCGACCGCATCCGCCCGCGTAAAAAGCAAATTCAACAGTTGAAAAAATATTATTTTTCAAAATATTTCACCAAAACCATATCATGTGACCCCTCGTTGGAACGAGCGCATCGAGTTCGTTCCAACGAGGGGTAACATGATATGGTTTTGTTGAAATTTTTTTAAAAATTTGAAAAAATGATATTTAAAATAATACATTTTGATATCGTCTGTGTTGGGTAATGGGTTAAAGGTATGTGTACAACATTAAAACACAGTTTTTAATACAGAATATCTGTACACTTTCCAATATACGCCCTGTATAAAGTGAGTTTATTCCAGTCGTCCTCCAGATACGGGGGAACAAGCCAGACGTTGCGCCGGACGATGTGTCTTGTCTCTTCCACCAATTCTCCAGCACAGCGACTCTTCACAAAAAGCAAAAAATTCACCCCTTTCCGCTAATCGTCATGTAGTTTTCTCCCATGTCCTTTGCTACGATTGTAGAAAGTCTTGTTTTCTAAAACCGTACAGATTTTTTTATAGTAGCTGCTCCTCTGGTGTTTTGGTCAGTCTCGTGCACGTCGTTGGTCGTCATTCTGGAGTGGACTTCTGTGTCGTATATTTTATCTAACAAACAACTTAATTTGCAACCAAAAACACGGAAAAAAAGGTTTGTATCAGCCCCCCCCCCCCCCCCCCCCTCCGTTCCGTATCAGACAGATTCAACTTCCGGTAAACACCGCACTATAACATATATGCATTGTTATTACGCATTGACAAATGAATTTCAAAAGTTTGACAAATTCCGACCCAATTTAACTGGTAGAGTACTGGAGGAAACCAATATTTGGGCTTTATTCTAAAGGGCAGGTACTGTAACATAAAAGCTTCATATTCTGTGAACGTGCTTCATATTATCTTAAAAGTGAAATCATTTAGTCTGTGTGGATTTTCCTTGTTACAATTTATGGGAGAGTGCCCTTTGGCACTCTCCCATAAATTGTAACAAGGCAAAGACATGTGAACAAATTCTGACGACCAAAAATAACTTAGACTCTACCAGTTAAACTGAAAAACAGGAGGACGGGCTTTATGTTGCGATTTATAACGGGCTCGTTTTGCGATCCTATTGTACACACGACCTCTGATACAAATTCCAGGACATGCACAGATCATGATAATGTATACATACAGAATGAGCAGAGGAAGAAGACAGATAAGGATGGTATCATCCTAATGTCGTAAAGCGTAAAACTGTGGGGGAAATTAGCTCACTAAAAGCGCTTGTCAACTTTAAACATTTATTCAGATCCAATGACGGTAATCTTCCATACTGTAGCTCAAAGTCGCAGCCAGACTACCGGTTTCAAGAAAATAATAACATTATGATACAAACAGTTACTCATAACAACATGACTCGAAAGCAGCAAACAAACTTTTTTGAAATACAAGATTTGTCATGCAGTGTGTAACTGTTATCTGAAGGACTCATCAGCGATTATCACACCCTTACAACAGAAGTGTAATTACTGCATAATCATTACAATAATTAACACTTGAGCTCTCATTTTATAATATTACATACGCTGTGGAATATTTATCCTTTGGATGCCAGCCTCTTAAAATTACCGCCGGTGTTCTATTTACTTTGAAAGAAAATTAACCCAAAGCATTTGTTGTTTTTTTAAAAAGGAAACTATTATATTTATATGGGGAGCGCGTTGGCTCAGTAGGTAAAGGTGCAGGCTGCAAGCCGAGAGGTCCTCGGTTCGAATCCCACCTGCGGCAACCGCGTTGTGTCCTTGGGCAAGACACTTCATCTCCATTGCCCGCGTGGGGGCACGACAACGCCGTGTACTAAGGCGTACTGCACGTCGATGCTACGCATGTCTTCAACCAATCTAACCCTGCCTGTGCTGCAGTGCGGAGTTACGATGTTGGGGAGCTGGCAGCTGCTCGTCGTTGCTCTGTGGTTCTCTCCGGGTACTCCGGCTTCCTCCACCCGTAAAACTGTCATGGTCATGATTAGCCATTGTGCATAAATATGTGACCTTAAACATCAATAAATAAATAATAAATATAATTATATTTATATGAATATTCTATTTGTATATTTATCTTACACACAGATGTCGCAACAACCAGATGTCGCAGCCTCTAAACGTCGTTACTCCATAAATATCTTTACTACCGACTGTCTGGCACCTAAATGTTGTAAAGAATGAAAATTGACGGCCCATCAAGCTCCGAAGAATAATCGCAGATTCAGACTCTGAGGCCGAGGAATGATAAACAATCGTGTTGTCTGTGACATTGGTTGATGTTTATTTGAAAATTATTTCATTAAATGTGTATTAATAAATACTTCACAATCGATTATTTATCGGGGACTGTTTCCTAACGCGGACACTGCGGACAAACAACGCATCTTCAGTTGTAACGTAATCGCAGGCCTTATAGAAGCCACTGCTTGTTTCTCTCAGGCCTGGAATTCTTTAGGAATGCAGGAGTCTGCACGCCTTGAAAAAAATTGATATGGGCAATTTTTTTGCACCCCTTGATTTTCTGGACCGGTTTGGGACTGCCTTTAAAATCAATTATCAATTTATCAGTTCGTCCCCTGAGTTCCAATGTGTTCTTTGTGTCTACTGGCAGAGAGAACATATTGGAACTCAGGGGACGATTTGTCAAATGTTGCATTGATTCGCAATAATTCATGACCCATTCTGTGTCGCATTTCGATACATTTTGAGAGTAGAAGACAGTCACATAAGAATTGAATGCAATATTTTGAATAATGAGAAGATGTGTGCGCCAATTTTTCCACTGTGTAGCTGAATGTAGTACAATTTTTCAGTCACAATATTAATACCTTGAAGTGAATATAACCAAAATAGCATACAAGTTTTTGCATTGAAAATTTCAGGTGCAATTACACTCCTAAGCAATCTGAGGAGGGCAATTGTTTTGCATTCCTGGATTTTCCAGATTGCCAGGCCTGTTCTCTTTCCATTTAAGTTCTCCTGTTGAGCTTTGTGTCAAATAATAAATAGAATCTTCAATTAATTCATCCTCAGTTTATTTCGAAATTTACAAAACTCGTCCAGTAAATTAGGTCTGGATCTCGCTAAAGCTCGGTCCAGGCCTAATTTAGTGAACTCGTTTTGCATCTTTCGATACAAACTGGGAACTCGTTTTGTATTCCAAAAATGGCAACATTTAGATGATTTTCGAAAACATTTGTAAACCAAAGAAAATGAATGCGTCAGATTGGTATAGCATTTCTGGCGAAATGGTCTTTCTTTCAACCCTTCTCCCATAGTGAGTCCCCCACCCACCCATACTGTGAGCTGACAAGATGTTTAACATGATGTTTTCTCGGTGATTATACAGATTTCATAATGGCAGTTTCCTTCAGTGACGGTTCATGTCTACTTGGACGCATATCTGTGCTTGTAGGCTGCGTGACAACGGGGCAAAAGTTTATGCAACATTGTCATCCTCTAAATAGCTTGTAGGATCAAACGTCCATCTGTCACAACCTACTTCTCATTGAAGTTATGTGATTCAACAATATTACTTGGGTGTGGTTCAGATGTACCCAGTTTTCAGTATTAGACGAAACTAACAAATACACCTTAATTGCTTCCAAGTATCATCTAGCTTTACGGTATCATTGAAATACAAACAAAGACTATGTTTTCAATTGTTAGTGTGACAAAGCTACCCTCCGTACAACAATAAGAGACATTATGTCGTTTTCAAATTCACGCTGACCCCCGACTACAGATCACCCGATCAGATGATAACTGTTGCTCTCAAGCAAAGTTGAAAGGACGGCGATGAAATTGATTCAGACATGTTATGACCTGTTCGTCACGGCGTGATTCATAGGGTGACTAAATGCCTTCTTGTACAAATATTAACTTCTGTTTGGAGCACTGTAGATGTGTGCTTCTGTTTGGAGCGCGGTGGTATTGTGCCCAATCTGACGACTTGTTTCTGAAACAAGGGCTAACGGGGCAGATTTCTTTAACATGATTAATGTTTTAATCTAAGGGTGTCTTTGGGTGACGTGTCTGCAAAATGATATTTATTTGCCACCACTTGGAGAGTCTTGTGCACGATTAATTAATTAATTAATTAATTAATTAATTAATTAATTAATTAATTAATTAATTAATTAATTAATTAATTAATTGTGATTTAACGACACTTTCGACAGCCAGGGTCAACTCGTGTCGGACAGTTTTACGGGTGGAGGAAGTCTGAGTACCCGGAGAGAACCACCCAGCAACGGCGAGCAACTGCCAGACCCCCCAACGTTCTGACTCCTCATATGCAGGGTTAGCATTGGTTGAAGACAAGTGCACCGTCGACGTGCAGTAAGCTTTAGTACACAGCGCCACCGTGCCCCACGTGGGCAATCGGGATTAAGTGCCGTGCCCAAGGAGACAACGCAGTTATCCCTAGCAGAGATCAAACCACGGGCCTTTCGATTTGAAGTCCAATTCCGTAATCACTGAGCCACCACGCTCCCGTACGATACGATAAATTGCATTGTTTGTTTTCTTTCTCATTGGTTTTTATGGGAAAAATTAAATTGGGAATAGAATAGCCCTCTTAAACACGACTGCGTGGACCATAATATGGTTTACAAATGTTACCGAACACAGCAATTTAACCGAGAGTTCAGGGGCGGTGGGTAGGTAGGAGTGTAAGTGACACCGAGCCACCAGTGATCAAGCAGTTAACAAGAAGCCCCGCAGTCTGATTCCATTGTTGCACGATTCATCTTTCCGGGAGACAACAGGCAGACAGCCAATCTGGCTATGTTGTCTCCCTGTAGTATACACATTATTACACAACTACTATGTAATACTTATGTACATATGTACGTTGCCAGTATACTATTGAATAAAGAATTAATCAATCAAAACTCTTTCGTCCATTTGTAATTCTCATCTCCCAGGACAGAACGTTGACAGTATCACCCACTAAATTTTGATCGACGGCAAATAAAGGGGCCTTCTTTCTCGATAACTCAAGAAAAAAATCATGTTGTTTGTCGAAATGGTTTGTTTTGCTTCTAATCTCGAGACCAGCGGTAGTGCAAAAGAATTGAAACAATTTTAACAGAATGGGTATTAAAACGTGACAGCAAAATCTTCTTTTGAGTCAGAATCACGAATTCGATTAAAATTAGAACCATCCCACAGCGGGACAAATTATTCCGCAACAAAAGATATTTACAAAACTTTTCTGAAAGAAAATGATTGTTTAAATGTTAATAGATTATTAATTGTTGATATATGTTATAGATGACACGTGCAAAGCTGGGGGCGGTTTATGGTGTGTCGTGCAATCATTGATAGTATTTATACTCTTTTCTTATGACAGCCACGAGCAAGAATACCAAGTGGCAATTAGGCATGTTCGTTATTGTATACGATATGTTGACGTATTTGTTCTTTTGCCTTTTTAACCATTTTCGAACGCATAGTCATTTCCAGCCAGAGCTACTCAGAAAAATCGCTTTTTATTTGTTTGTCTCAATAACATAGCTTGTGACCCCCTCATTGGGACGAGCTCGTTGAGCTCGTCCCAATGAGGGGTCCCAAGCCATATTTTGGAGCAAAAAAAGGAATTATTTAGTCATTCAAGAAATTGCTTTGCAGATGTCGTCTGCTATTCGTGTTAGATAAATGGTTAAACATAGAACAGAGTATGTATAGATGGGTGTTTCTCATGGTGATTAAGCCTTTATCTGATAAATCGGTTAAAAAATTCACCCACGGCGCTACCACACAGGTTTTGTTTATTTTTCACCTTTTCCTTCAGAAGCATAGCATTATGATTCAAAATTGGAACGTGCTTTTCCAGCTCGACCCAATGAAGGTGCGTCAGCTTTTTTTAAAAACAGGACCCAAAAAAGAAATTCCAGAATTAGTTCATTTAAAAAAACGTCAGTAGTTTCTTCTTTAAGTTAAGTTAGGTGATGGACAATGTGTAGGTGTGCCGTGTGTTGGTGGAGGTGCGCTTGAAATTAGTCTTTTGTACCGCTGCTCGAATCTCGTTTAAATTTTTGTAACTTTTCCATGTGTTCTTACACTGGTGTGAGTCGATTTAGAAAATTCGATGTGTGGCGCTACAATGCATCTATTATTTATTATTTATGGATATGTATTGATTGACAGTTAAGTACTCTAATCAAAGAGGCCGGACCTTCAAACCTAGCCCATCTCTACACTCTGGCCATTGTAGTATCATGACTCACTTTTCTTTACTATTCAACAATCTTCCTTAAGCGGCAGCTTGACAATACTGTTATTATCCAATTGTGATACGCCAGACTTTCGTGGAAGAGATCATCTCAGTCGACTCACTCTCTCAACAAGGGTCTGGATTTGTCACTCAGGAGTACTGTATCGACAAGACAAGTTTCAATCTCTTTCTTCTTTGTTACAACGACGGGATATGGATGCTGTCTTCGTCATGCTTTGTTTATAGCCCAGTCCAACTCCTCATGCTTAAGGTTAAACACGATTTACCCATAACATGTTTATGGCAAAACTATAATTACCTCTGTGGGATATATCCTTGCCACTTTATGGAGAAAAACCGAAAGTAACAACATTTATTTGTCCCACGCTTACCACCTCATCCCAGCTTACAAGCCTCGTCACTAAAAAAGCAAGCTTCCGATCATTCTGCCTAAATTTCCGATTTATTCTATATTTACCACTTGTCTTTCTCTTTTGACGACTTGATACAAGGCTGAATTGTTTAACCCATTACCCAACGCAGACGATATCAAAATTTATTGTTTTAAATATCATTTTACTAAATTTTTCAAAACATTTCAACAAAACCATATCATGTGACCCCTCGTTGGAACGAGGCTCCCCAACATACCATCTCCACACAAGCAGGGTTAGCACTTAGTACACAACGCCAACGTGCTCCCACGTGCGCATTGGGGATGAAGTGTCTTGCCCAAGGACACAACTCGGTGGGATTCGAACCGAGAACCTCTACCTTCTGAGACACCGCGCCCCCCAAAAACAACTAGTCGTTGAGAAAACACCTATGTCCAATGGCATCAGTGGCAAATAAAGCCAAGTTTCCTTTTTGTTTCTTTTGATAAACGAAAACAACAGACAGCTCCCGGAGCTGTCTGTTGTTTTCGTTTATTAAAAGGAAACTTGGCTTTTATAGCAAGCTAATGAGAAGTAACTATAGTTCACAGACAATCCGCGATTAAGAATGTCTGTCAGTATCAGAACACTAAAGGTCTCTTAGGCTCTTTGTTTGGCTACTGTGTTTTTTACAGAAGTTTGCTAGTTTTTATTCTTCCCAGGAAAACAGATTAGCAAATCGCACCTCCTGGACTTTCATATTAATAGAAAAGACAGTGTATGTACTATATGTCACGGGTCCATTCCCATTAGACCAATTCCCATTAGACCAACTCCCACTAGGTCAATTCCCAAAATACCAATTCCCCTTAGACAAACTGAGATGTTCTACTTTAACATAATTTCTCTCCTTTCCAAAAAAAGAAGCTGCTATGTGCGTATTAAATATATGTTTTTTCTAATTACCCTTAATCAATAACAATAAATAGTTGGTCTAAGGGGAAATGGTCTTTTGGGAATTGGCCTAGTGGGAGTTGGTCTGAAGGGAATTGGTCTAGTGGGAAGACACCATGTCACGATGCGCACACTGCCGATAGCTTGAACAGAAAAATGTTACGAACATCAAAAAATGGTGAAAACGCCGTTTTCTTATTTTTAAAAGGGGTTTGTTTCAACATAGTATAATAGACAAACGTTCAAATTTATTGAAAAAATGTCAAATTCCAGTTTCTGCTTTTTTATATCACTTTACGGGGAATGCCTGAAGTTTGTGAAATGATTCGTACATCGATGATATTCGATAACGTCTCGAAATTTAAATCTTTATATGCAATTCCCGTACTATACCCTTAGTCTTAAATGTACTGAAAGATTTAGGAAATTAAGGGGAGGTAACTTTCCCGTATCTTCCAATGGGGAAAATTGTCCGACTTGCTGGTGGATGCAGCAGTAGGGCGCGCTCTGTATTTATTTTGTGTTTTGTTCACGTTAACATTTCTCAGATGTTTAATTTACGTACATTCTTCGTTCAAAGCACAAAACGGCCAAAATAATTGTAATCTGAAAATTGTTTGTGATAATTATTTTATTAAAGTAAAATGGAGAGTGCCAAGTGCACTGTCATAAGCATCATACCGTAATAAATAATTCTTATGGGAGATGGCAATGCCTAGTCGTGTGGAGACATCTTTAAAAAAAAACGAGAATAAATAGGATAAGGTTTTGTAACTTCGACCTATAAGGAATTAATATTGTCTCACAAAATTAAATAGTAAAGTAGTTCGTGAAGTATCGCCAAATGCAAGGCTGTAAAAAGTTGGGGGTCCGTTTTCTCCGTATTGTGAATCAGACATTTTTAGCATTTAATCTAGGGCCATAGATTGGGTTGGTAAGCAGATTTTGGGCTCTCCCCCCCCCCCCCCCCCCCATGCAACAGCATAAACTTTGACCTCCCCGTCTTGCTAGTATCGAGCAAAAAAAAATGATATTCCGAACCTGATGGAACTATGGCATGAAGAATTTATTTTCTGTTAAGTTGATGCTTTAGCAGAGACGTGATGTAATAATTCCACTTTTGACAGGTGAAAACTTTTTCCATTGAAGTATGTCATTGTTTTTCTCACATAATCACCATTGTGTATTTATAACATGCAATTTGACTGGTTTTGATGTGCTGTTTAATAAAACTATCAATCTATCTTTAGCAAAAACTGAAAAATAAACCCTTTTTTCAACTGACGTTCGTTCTTCACACACATACATTCACTAACTGTTTCACTATTCCTTCACACGTGATAGCTAAATATTGGTTTATCATTTTTCACTTTTCTGGAAAAAATCAATGTTATTGATGCAACGTTAGTTTGTATCCTTGTGATGTTTATATTTTTTACCGAAGTGCACATAACACATGCCTGCGAATAACAAATTATCTATCAGTCTGAATATATGTAGAAAATCCGCAGAAAATGAATATGCCCCCCCCCCCCCCCCCACACACACACATTCCTCTAAAATGCACGTCGTCATGAAAATCGATTTTTAGCTGCGACTAGCAGCTCTATAAGTGGCAATGTCTGTCTGTCTGTCTGTCTGTCTGTCTGTCTGTCTGTCTGTCTGTCTGTCTGTCTGTCTGTCTGTGATCAACGAGTTTCAAAACTCAATAACTTTTGAAATACTTGATGGAATGACTTTATATGTGGTATGTAAGTGTATCTTATTGATCTCTAGCCACTGTTCAATGCATGTGTTGTTCCAAATATTTTTCTTGGAGTTATGGCCCTTGATGAACTTGCATTTTTTTTTTCTTTATTTCACTATTATCTGCAGATTGCTTCTGAGAATCATTTTTTCACCCGCAGATTGCACCACCCGTCGCAGCTACGGCGTCGATGTCGCGATTTTTGATAAAGTTATCCCCCTGAAAATTATTTGACGATCGGAGAAGGTCAAATTGAGAAGCAAGTAATTATTGAGAAAACCCATATGGCATCAGTAGAAAATGAAATAAAGTTTCCTTTTGTTGCTTTTAATAAACGAAAACAACAGACAGCTCTCAGAGCTGTCTGTTGTTTGCGTTTATTAAAAGTAGCAAAAGGAAAACTTGGCTTTTTATGGCAAACTAATTAGAAGCAACTAGTTTATGGATAATCCGCTATTAAGAATATCAATCTGTATTTCACCTACAACACCAAATCGTCAACATTGGTTCTTCATTTAGCGAATTTGCAAGTTTTTATTCTTCCCAGGAAAAGAATTATCCAACTCACCCCAAGACTTTTATATTAATGGAAAGGACAGGAGCTACAGAACTCCAAAATCTTGTTAAAATGCCATTTTCTTAATTTTAAATGGGTTTCAACAAAGTATAAAAGTGAAACGTTCGAACTTATTGGCAAACACTTGGCTAATTACGTTTAACCCCTCAAAAACAGTGGTCATTTTATTCACCAAGAAAAATGTTAGCCAAAATACTGCTGTAATGTTTGGTGAGACACCTCGGCCTGTCCTTGCAGGGGGACTTAAATTGGCATACCCAAATTAACAAATTGTGTAAAAAGGCTATTTCGAGGTTGTCTCAGCTGAGAAAACTTAAGTATATCCTTCGTAGGAAAGTCTGGAAACTGTATACAAGTCATTCATACTCCCCGTCATAGAATATTTAGATGTGGTGTGGGCCGGCGCGCCGGGCTGCCTACTTTCCAAATTGGACAGAACCACGTCGATGCAGCTAGAATAATATCCGGTTTAACAAGGTCTACCCCTACAGCTATTTTACTCCCAGAACTGGGATGGAAACCCCTTGAACAAAGACGTCATCTTCACAAAATGATTATTTTCTTCAAAATTGTAAATAATCAGGCCCCCGTCTATCTCACTGACCTATTACCCCGAACATTTGAGGACATCTCCCCGTATGGCACCAGATTCCACTCCAACTTCCAACTACCACTTGTACATACGGAAGTATTCAAGCGTTCATTTATCTCCTCGTGTATTTCGGAATGGAACGCTTTGCCTCTGGGAGTCAGACAGTCGAGTTCTCTGAATAATTTTATTGAACATTTCAAGTGGCGTGTGTAGGCCACCTAAATATTTCAACACTGGAGATAGGGCGACTAATATAATACATTGCAAAGTGCGAAATTCCTGCAGTGACCTAAACTTTGATATGTTCTCCAACTATATTTGTGACACACCAAACTGTTCATGTGACTACGGGACTGAATATGCTAATCATTACTTCTTTGATTGTAGTAACAATATAGACGAAAGACTAGCCCTATGGGGGAATCTTGCGCACCTGACAATAAGATCGGTCATTGATCTTCTATATGGAATTCCCATCTTACCCGATTCAGTCAACTTTCACCTATTTCGTACCGTATACAACTTTATAAAAGCCACGAAACCATTCTAAGACATAACCTGCACAGCGGAAAAATCTCCTAGCATGTCATTTGCATTCTGCAGACTTTCCAAATCAGTTTCCACGTCTGTTTACTTCATACATGGTTTTCTGCTTTTCGATTGCTTGTTCTGCTTGTCCTGGTTTTGCAGTGGTATGGGGTTCTGTCAAAAACGTGTGGTGTGGAAAATGATCAGAAGACTTACTGACTGAAATCGGCAGTGTTGTAGCATGGGAAATATCTGTTCCCAGGGCTTGCCTTGAGTCGGGGCTGATCAGCCCAGGCCCCGACATCAGCCCCGAGAAGCACTTGCTGGGGGCTTTTTTTTTTCAAGCCCCGACATTTTCCACAAAAAAAGCACTAACAATAATGGACAAAATGGAAAATCAGCCCCGAAAAGGCCCTGACCTCAATATGTGGGGCACTTTTTTTAGGCCCCGACCATTTTACTCAAGGCGAGCCCTGTGTTCCGACTCTCGCAAAATTGATTACCCAACTTTCTTTACTAACTGTGTACATACACGTTTTTTAAAGATATTTTTACGTTTATTTCGCTATTAATACACATTTATGTAACTATCATTGAAAATATGTAAACATAATTTATAACTTTAAATGTATATCAAGGAAAGGATATACACTAAGTGCTGGGCACTTGTCATCCGATCCTTTTTGTTAATTAGAACAAATAAAATATGTTTAATCTTACTGATTGGGGGAAATTGTATAAAGACATCTTCTGTATTTTTATAGTACTTTTCGCGAAAATTCCTCAAGTTTGTGAAATGATGCGCACATCGATGATACAAAGTCGTTAACACATCCATATTTTAATTTTAAATGAAACTCTCTTATCCTTAGTATTAAATTTACTGACAGCTTTCAAAAATTAAAGGAAGCAAAATCTCCTCCGTTGCTCGGTGGTTCTCTCCGGGTATTCCGGCTTTCACCATCCGTAAAACTGTCCGACATGAGGAGACCCTGGCTGTCGAAATTGTCGATAAAATCGCATTAAATAAATAAATAAGTATTCCTTCTTAATTAGACCTTCCTCGCGCGTCTAATAATTTCAAGGGAGATAACTCCATTTACATTTTCATGACGATTTAAGTCGGGGATTTTGTAACGTGGCACTTTGTTGAACAAATAACTCGAAGCCCTTTCCCACAGTGTGTCTCGTTACAGCACAATTTCGCATCAACTATAAAACCGTTCAAGACTGTTTTGGGACATTCTGTTTTCTGGGCTGGGTTAATCAGATTGAGCCTTGCACAGAAAACATTGGCGTCGGGAGATGTCGGACCAAAACTCTTGAAATATCTATTTTGACTTGTTATTCATGGTTGGTTGCTAGGCGATTTCAAAGCTGCATAGGATAAGTTTGACCGGACATTTTGGTTGAGTAAACACCCATATAGTGGAATTCTGCCCAAATAAATCAAATTCTACGAAAAAGATCATTATAAGTAGAATTTCAGCTTATAGACCTTCAAGTGTAGCCCCGAGGTCCTCCAATGAAATAATCATTGTGTTTTTAAAATAATTTTGACTGGGTACTGTTCTGTTGGACACGATGTGTGAGACGGTAAGAGATCGACTTCTTTCACTGAACAAACAGATATTAACTGGTAGAGTGCTGGAAGCTCATATTTGGGCTTTATTCTGAAGTGCAGGTGCTTCAACTTAAAGGCATCATTTTCGGTGGCTGACCTTCATATTACCTTTGAAGTTAAATAATTTTGTCTGTAAAGATTGCATTGCTACAATTTATGAGAGAGTGCCTATTGGCACTCTCATAAATTGTAACAAGGCAAAGATACATGAACAAATTTTGATGACCAAAAATAATTCAGCACTCTACCAGTTAACGATACTAACAACACTCGAGTACCACTGGACGGTTCTATTTCAAATACATTCACTCTGTCTGATCCCATGGCCTTATTGGGATGTGGGATTAATTAGTACTGGTCCCCTCTACTAATTTGCTGTTCATTGTGTCGTTGGCACGTCAAGACTGAGTTTTATTTTTTCACACAAAAATATTTGCGTGCCGTGTTAAGGGGTTACTCAGAAACAACTGAAACACCATTTGGGCATGTTTAACCCTTATTCAGTCAAGATGGGTTATAGCATATAAGGGTGACCTGTATATTAGCCTGCATGTGAGGAAGTTTAAATAAAATTGTGACTTCTGAAATAAGACTAATTGTTGGGAAGATCAGAGATCGTCGCGATCGACATCGTAAGTTTTAACTCTTAACCCTTTTCAAAATATTTTTCATCGCCATGACTAGATTTTATGAAAAATTCATTTAAATTCAACAAAACAAATCATTGGTCAAAAAGTCCATTCAATTTACTGAAGAGACATTTGGTTAAATGTGCAAAATTGTACTTATTTCAGTAGCAAGATATTTTGTGTCCTGGGCAGGAATCTATAATAACAGCATGCAATGAGTTAAGAATTGAACGACCATTGTTTCAGCCAACAGACCTCCGGGTTCAGTCCCAAGGTCATTTGGATAAATCGGTGCGGGTATTCTTTCATTTCCACGGAGTATAAGCTGCCCCCTTCCCCTCCCCTCTGGAGAGAATTTCACTTTATGTGTGTTTTCAGTAATCCGCTTTCCTTGAATAATTAAGCAAAAATCAATTTTGACTCAAAACCATAGGCAATGATCTCTCATTGGAACGAACTCGTTCTAATGTAGGTTCGTATCTGATAAGTCATGTTTCTGAGGCGAATATCATAATTTTTTTTATGAAAAGCTCTGGTCGATTTTGGTTGTTACGTTAAGAAAAGGATTAAAATGCCAACGAGGTTAAAAAGATCAGAAATAATAAAATAAAACAGAGAACCCGATCAACGTTTTCATCAAAACAGGGAAAGGTTGTGGTTATTTGTATGCCGTGGCCTGAAGATATTATATTTAGTACACACCTGTTCATGGATTTCCCATCTACAGCAACACTAAACCATGCGGAAAATGAAAATTCGTTCCGCACACATATAAGGAACGGAAATCGTCGAAGGACTATTTTAAATAGAAGTGAAATTTCACTGGAATTTTCTACAAATCGTGCACCGCTATTACAATTTGAATCGCTAGCGATAGCTGAAATAATAACACTGGTTCCCCTCGCAAATTTGGTTGGCGATAAAATGTGTTCTTTTTTGTTCATAGTTCGTTCCCTGAGTTCCAATGTGTTCCATGTTCCCTCTGGCACATAGAACACATTGGACCTCAGGGGACGAGTTGTCACATGCTTTGCTGAGTGTCCTTCCAATAAATACTTGTATGGACGTGAAGCCAAGTAATAAACACAGAACGATACACGCGTGTGAATGGGTTAGTCGATATGGCACGAGCGGCAGCGCGGAAGGATAAAACGAGAGGCTTGTCCATTTTACAAATTGTGGACGATTATCATCTACACAGAACGACCTCAGGGGACGAGTTGTCACATGCATTGCTGAGTGCCCTTCTAATAAATACTTGTATGGACGTGAAGCCGTGTAATAAACACAGAACGACACACGCGCGTGAATGGGTTAATCGATATGGCACGAGTGCCAGAGCGGAAGGGTAAAACGAGAGGCCTGTACATGATAATCGTCCACAGTGTGTAAAATCGAAGTGAACGAACAACCAGGCTCGTCTAATTCGACGTTGAACACACATTGCGAACTTTTACAATATCAGATATCATTTATTTGATACGATTTTCTTACTCAGAATTGTCTATTATCAAACTCGGCAGACAAGTTTTAAACTCGGCTGATATGCAGACGATCTGAACAAAGTTAGAGTTGCCCCCCCTTGACGCGTTACTGGCGAGACCAGTTTGTTTACGTGAACTTTCACCGTTTTCGCAGAACACAATCATGAAAATTGGTGTGACCAGGCTTAATGTAGTTACTTGAAGCTGAGTTTTTATGTGATGGTGAATTAAAGATGACAGACAATAAGCTAGGATTAAGTTGATGAAGAGAAGAAAGAAGAGGGTTCTAAAGAAAATTCAACGCAAACTTAGATTCAGAGTTTTATCCAACAATCATATAGATTTTGGCCTGAAAACCACGAGAAACGGTACTTATCGCACAATGTGTTCCGATTCCGTATCATATAAACGACTCATTCTGATTCCGTATCATATAGACAACTCATTCTGATTCCGTATCATACAGACGACTCGTTTCCGGTAGCGCTACGGGCTATCATAACATGCGCATGGATACATTCTATGTGCGTTTCAGTGATCAACCGAACATTATGTCCCAAAAATGTTTAAAAATAATCTAACTCTTTACCTAACATAAAAAGCGGACGACACTTGCAAAACAAATTCTTGAATAACAATTTTTTTTCATTGTTTGTCACAAAAACATAGGTTATGACCACACGTTGGAACGAGCTTGAAGAGCTCGTTCCAACGAGGGGTCATAACCTATGTTTTTGAGACAAAAAATGAAAAAATAATGAAAATTAATATTAACTTTCGATGTTTTTTAGAATAGTGTTGACAGGTTTTGGCCATTACGTTGGGTAAAAGGATTATTTATATTTATTTATTGTTGTTTAAGGTCACATACTTCTGCACAATGGCTAATCATGACCACAACATGGAGATAACGTCAAGGTCAGTCAATCGTTTATACCCCATGTTGCCTATTTTAGAGGACTCGCACCCCAAGCATTAGTAACTGGGTCCTATTTTACCAGTGACACAGAGCTTGTTTACCACAGTAAACAAGCACTGCTTCACTTCCAGGGGTTCCCGGGGTTCCCGGGGGGGGGGGGTAAAGGGTTAAGATTTATTCTGTTTATGTGACAGAATTGTTAGATAAATGAATTATCATCATAGTGTGCATGTCCCGTGATTTGCATCAGATTCTCGGTGGTGTCCAAGAATGGGATCACAACTCGTCGGCAAAGCAGGCTCGTTGAGATCCCATTCTGGACACCACCGAGAATCTGATACAAATCACAGGACATGCACATTATCATGATAATCTGTATATATCAGAGATTCGTCGAAGTGAGAGAAAAAATAGTTCAGCTATCCGTACATTGAGGGAAAGCTAAGACGTTCGGATATCTGAACTGGGGTAAGATGAAACTCCAGACTTCATGAAAAGAATAAGAAACAAGAACACTGTCAGAAAAACTATAACGGATATGAAAATATATTAATTTGTGATTGTTTATTTTAGTTTTAAAAATAAAGAGGTTATTACTTGGTAGATTTGATGTCGGCCACAATATCAGCCCCCGGTAACTTCATATCAGCCTTCGATCTTCGGTGTCAGATTGGTCTGAAGTTACCTCGTGCTTATAGCTCGGCCGATATGAAACTAACCAAGCGGGAGATATAGAGGATTAGTTTCACGGCAGCGCGACGTGTCCGTTATCGGCTATCATAATTCGAACTGAATAAAACTGCTGAACGTTAATCGAAATAATATTTTTCTCTGGTATTTCCCTTCTTATTAAATTGTTTTCTTGACTGCTTACTTGAAAAGAAATTTCAGTTCTTTTGGAAATACTACTGGGCTAAAATGTGTTGTGTCAGTTAAATGTCCAGAACGGGAATGGTTAGAAAACGATCGGGTGATTTATATTTTGGTCGATTCAACGATGTCTCTAACAGATATGCCTATAATTTTATCTTGAAGCGCGCATAATTATGACACCTGAAATGTAGACATAAAAGAAATTAGAATACCATCTAAGGAAACTCGCCTGGTATCATCTGATATCAGGTGAGTAGCAGCCATTACTATTGTGATCAAATTGATGCATTTCTGCTCGCTTTGAAATTTCAAAATTTGAAATAAAACAAAATAAGAGAATTTAAGTACCAAAAATATTTTCAAGGTACCGTATTTATTGATTAAAACATTAAATATTTTAAAAAATGCACAGAAAATATTATTTGTAGTCCCAAAACTGGCAAATGTTCTTTGTTGTTTTTACGACTCCATACTGGCTTTTGTCTATCGATTTTTAATGCTGAAGCGAACAGTTTCATTACAGTTTATTCCACAGATTAAAGGTGAACTTTTGAACATTTAAAAGTGCTTTGTTAAGCATTTTCAAGTGATAATGATAGTAAATATATGTAAGTTTATTGCAGTTATGCTTGTAGCGATAATCTTTATTTTGTAAACAAATATCGCACTTCGACCACAGGTACTCGGCACAAGCTGGGAAATCGAAAGAAAAATGATATTTGATACCTTTTTTGAATCTATGCTGACGAGCCCATGTAATGGTATATAAATATTAACAAGGTAAGCAACTCGCTTTTCGAAAACGATAGCACTCATCTTCATCCCCCCACCCTCAAATTTGATTCACACAACGTATCCAACAATACCCAGTATCAATGCAAAGGGGAATGAATAAGCTTTACAGTGGTGTATTGTATGGCCGTTGGGTGTTCTTGGGTTGTTCAAGATAACTGGGAGAAGTCGCAGAAAAGACCGAAAAACATTTAGTCGGATAAGAAAGTGCACAGTGAAATGAGGTTTACGAGCGACAATTATCCGATTTATTATAAATAATTCGAGGTCCTATTGTATATGGAGGGCAGATTCAAATAATAACCGTATACCTTTATAACTAATCTCGGATCCACGTTTATTAATTTCTGGAGTTCACATTTAACGTTTATACACTTTTTAGCCGTGTGCCACCGGTGCCAGTTACTGCTGATGATTTTGCGCGGAGCTGTCAATAGCGGTTTCTAAAAAATAAACGTCCGGTCTTTCTTTGTTTATCGCGAATTTATTAATCCTTCATTTACATGGACTTTTGACATAATAAATATGTTACACGGTGTGCAGCTGGCTGAAACCTTTCTATACGCTTCGCTCTCGTCCAATATGAAATTAACTGACACCATATATACTATATTAAGCCACCAACAAACTGTGTAACTAATAGTATCAGCCAGCTACACGCCATGTAACTAAAAGTATAGATGTCTGTCCGGGGTGTTCAGCGCCAAGGCACCCGTGTTTTTATTTCGCGTTTGTAAAATTGCCGCTTTGAAATCTCGGAACATCAGTGACGTCACTAGAGGCTAGTTGAAGACAGGTATGATGCGGACTTGAAAAAGTGGAGATTCCTGTTTCTGGAGAGCCAGAATTGTTGGCAACAACTGCGATACTGTGGATATATATGGTAGATGAATAAAAAACGTGAATTTAGCGTTTTCGCGAGTATGCCAACGATTTTCTCATTCGTAGGCGCGAGATATTATGTATTTACACTCCAGAAAAAGCCGTCCATGTAATTACATATTTCCCGTGCCACTCATGCTTTAATTTAGGCACAAACACGAGATATACTTTCTTTGTATTTATCCTTCACCAACTAATTCGCCCATGAAGCCCCCTACTTAACTAATTCGTCCCATGAGTGCAACAAGGCGCCATCTACAATGCTTATTGCACTCAGGGGATGATTATCAAAATTCCAAGATACGCCTTGATTTAAAAGGGTTCCGGAAAATAAAGCAATATCGTCGCCTGAGTGCTAGAATGTTCTATGTCCCTTATGGCGATATGGGCCAGAATGGGATGAAGGTAAACATTATTACAATACTGTATGTGGGGGCGCGGTGGCTCAGTAGGTAGAGGTGCTGGTGCAAGCCGAGAGGTCCTCGGTTCGAATCCCACCTGCGGCAATCGCGTTGTGCCCTTGGGCAAGACACTTCACCCCCATTACCCACGCGGGGGCACGGTGACGCTGTGTACTAAGGCGTACTGCACGTCGATGGTGCACCTGTCTTCAACCAATGCTAACCCTGCTTGTGTGGAGTTAGTATGTTGGGGAGGTGACAGTTGCTCGCTGTTACTCGGTGGTTCTCTCCGGGTACTCCGGCTTCCCCCACCCGTAAAATTGTCGAGGTCATGATTAGCCATTGTGCAGAAATATGTGACCTTAAATACCAACAAATAAATAATAAATTAATAAATACACTGTACTTATGGCTGTGTGACGGTCCATCGTAATTAGTAAGATAAAATCACGTAAGTTATTCACTAGTCATGATGTTTATTGTACTCGAACTTATTCGGTGGCAACTCTCTAATATCCTATCATACACAAGGAATACAAATAAAATTTATTTGTAGTGATAATTGGTATAAAGATCAGATTAAACTCAAACGCTCTTATGCAAACTAACAGGTTTCGCACCGTCTTTACATTATTGAGATCAAGTAAATTTAAACTCATTGTATTATGCGAAACAGCCAGCCTTCACAGACAGAATAAAGGAAATGTAACACAATAGCCGCACCACTGTGTAAATAAATCCTTACACGAAGCTTCGCATCAAATTACTTCGCATAAAAACATAAATCATATGTTCGTCTCCAGTCCGAGTATTGTTCCCGACAATAATTATCGTACAACATCAACACACTTGACCCTTCAATGAGTCAGACAATATTGTCAGACCGTTTTAATCTTCTAATTCAGTGATTTATTTATTTATTTATTTCTGTATTTATTTATATATTGGTGTTTAACGGCACTTTCACCTCGTGTCGGACAGTTGTATGGATGGAGGAAGCCTGAGTACCCGGAGAGAACCACCGAGCAACGACGAACAACTACCAGACTCCCCAACGTACTAACTCCACACAAGCAAGGTTAGCATTGGTTGATGACAAGTGTACCATCGACGTGCAATACGCCTCAGTACACCGCGCCACGGTGCCCCCCCCCCCCCTTCCCCCACGTGGGGGATCGGGATTAAGTGTCTTTCCCAAGGACAGGACGCAGTTGCCACTGGCGGGGATTGAACCGTGTACACACTAAAAACTAAAGTGTTAAAATTGACACCTTAAGGTGTTAAACCCATTCTAACTCTTAGGGTTTGATTTTAACACTCAAAGTGCAATGCTTTAAGCACTTAGACATTACAATCGTCAGACATCTGAAACTTGAATGGATGGCACTTCCCATGTGTCTAGCATTGGTGGTTCTTCCAGAATCGCCAATAATTTGATTTGCGCCTGGTGGGTACATAATTAAAAGGACACAACAACACAGATGGCGCGGATCAGGCTCGAGAGTTCGAGCCTGATCCGCGTTATCTGCGTTGTTTCCTTTTAAGTGTCGCGACATTACACTTGTCAAGTGGTATTATTGTAACACTTGTCAAGTTCTGGAATATCTACACTTGAACAAAGTGCTAGTTCAGCACTTAAGTGTTAAATACAGCACTTCAAGTGTAGTTTTTAACACTTTAGTTTTTAGCGTGCACCTTTCGGTTTGAAGTTCAATACCGTTACCACTGAGTCACCGTGCTCCCAATTCAGTTATTAATATGTAAACGAAGCAGATAATGGCTCTGCGAATATTAGACTTCGGTTCGAATTGAAGTAGAGAATTTCGCATCGAATCTGAACTCGAATCTCACGGCTCTTCAGATTGTAAATATTGCTCATTCTTACAGTCGTCAAAATTGTCAATCTCAACTTGTATTTAACCCTTTACCCAACGTAGACGATATCAAAATTTATTATTTTAAATATCATTTTTTTTAATTTTTCAAAAAATTTCAACAAAACCATATCATGTGGCCCCTCGCTGGAACGAGCTCGTTCCAACGAGGGGTCACATGATATGGTTTTGTTGAAATTTTTTGAAAAATAATATTTTTTCAACTGCTGAATTTGCATATTACGCGGGCGGATACGGCCGATTTGTTGGGTAAAGGGTTAACAGCGACTGATTGGGCGAGATAATAAAAATGGTGGAATTTTCCAGAATGGAACCAAAGTAGTTCCTGAGTCAAAAAAGTGGAATATTCCAGGATGGAACCAAAGTAGATTCGGCGGCGAAACTCTGTCATCAGCAGGGACCAATACTATAAAACTTTTCCAATTGTATTTTCTAGAATTCTATTTTCTAACTAAGACTTTAAATGGTTGAAATGAACCATTAGTATTTTCAAAGATACGGCAATTTGCCAGTTACAAAATTGCCATATCTTTCAAAATACTAATGATTCATTTAAGTTAGTTATATTAATAGGTAGAAAATACAATTCTAGAAAATACAATAGTTTTATAGTATAGGCTTCAGGTAGGACTGAAACGGTTGGCTAATTTTCGTAACCGACTAACTGAGAGCTATAACCGGATAATATCCGGTTATCCGTGGCCATTATTTCACCGAATATGGGATTAAAACTATAGGAATTGGAAAGCAGTATTCTCAAACTATTCGGTAGTGTGTATACAAACGAACGTTGTCGAGTACTCGACAACGTTCGTTTGTATACACACTACGGAATAGTTTCTGCGATAACCCATTACTCACGGAAACTGCCGATCATTAACGAAGTCTTGAACGCCAAAGTCGATTATTTCTCAATATACACAACGCGACTTCGATGTGTGATCTTTCACAAAGGAGAAGCGGCAGATTTACTACGTTTTAAACGTGGAATGACGATCACTATCGATATTTCAGATAACCGGTTGACGGGTTTTCTAATCGGTTAGGTAGCTAACTGGTTTCAAACCGATGATCCGGTTAACTATTTAAGTACTAGCTTCAGTTCTCCTGTACAGGAAGGAGACCTGATGATAGAAGAAGAGTTCAAAAGGACACACGTGGAAGGGTTTTGAGAACACCTCGACGGTTCGGAATTTCTGCATCAGCACGACTGGAACGACGGTATGATTTTCAATCGAATCGAATTTCGACGGGTCCTGTTCGATACAATAATTATGATACGATATTATCATACTTTGCCCTTCGGTGTGTCAGTGAAAATATTGTTACACTGTTTTAATTTGGTAGATAACATAAACATGCAGCAGCGTTAAGCCGTTAACCCTTTACCCAACGCAGACGATATCAACATTTATTATTTTGAATATCTTTTTTTTAAATTTTTCAAAAACTTTCAACAAAACCGTATCATGTGACCCCTCGCTGGAACGAGCTCGACGAGCTCGTTCCAACGAGGGGTCACATGATATGGTAGATAACATAAACATGCATCAGCGTTAAGCCGTTAACCCTTTACCCAACGCAGACGATATCAACATTTATTATTGAAATTTTTGAAAAATAATATGTTTTCAACTGCTGGATTTGCATTTTACGCGGGCGGATGTGGGCGATTCGTTAGGTAAAGGGTTAATATACAGGCTTATGTATTGCGTTGTTTTTCGCAGACGATATGGTACTAGTGTCCGAAAGCGAAGTGGGCTAGTGAAAATGGAGAGTAGGTGGGGGGGGGGGGGGGTGTATTCAGGAAGGTAGCAGCAAGCTTCTCGGCGTGGAAGAGACATGTGACTACGAGTATCTAGGGGTAGATATAACATTACGGGAAGATGCGTCTACAGAAACCAAACAAACCACACTAATAAACTAACTGTGAAGGGGTGGGGGGGGGGGGGGGCGAACCCTTAATCGAATGAAACTTGTATAGGGAGAAACAGCTTCAGTAAGGATTTTGTGGGGAAAACAATTTGGGAAATGGTGGGTGTACCAAGTATAACATAAGGTACGGAAGTGATACCTCTAAACCAAATGGCTTTACAGAGCTTGAAAACCCAGCAGAACGATGCAGGTCGACGGATAACGGGGTCGAGTAATGCCGCTGCACTAGAAGCAATAAGGGGTGAGCCTGGGTGGATGGGGATTAACCCTTTACCAAACGAATCGCCCGAATCCGCCCGCGTAATATGAAAATTGAGCAGTTGAAAAAATTAAATTTTTCAAAATATTTCAACAAAACCATATCATGCGACCCCTCATTGGAACGAGCTCATTGAGCTCGTTCCAATGAGGGGTCACATGATATGGTTTTGTTGAATTTTTTTTAAAAATTTAAAAAAATTATATTCAAAATAATAAATTTTGATATCGTGTGCGTTGGGTAAAGGGTTAAGGACAGGATAGACTTACTGGAACCCTGCTATCTCAACTATTCGGTAAATCTCCTCTATAGGCGATGATGTAAATTAATGTTCCAGAATATCTGGGATTCAAACATAATGACAGGGTGGATAGGCCACGTGAGGGAAGTAATGGAGAACTATTCAATGGAGGTCTCAGACTTAGAAGTGGAAACAACCCAGGATAAAAAAAAATCGTCAGATAAAGAATCATGGCGGATTGTAACATGAATTGGCGAGGGGGGGGGGGGGGGGTGGTCAAAGTTGTCTTTGTATGGGCTGCGTCATACACGCTAAAAACTAAAGTGTTAAAAACTACACTTGAAGTGCTGTATTTAACACTTACTAAGTGCTGAACTAGCACTTTGTTCAAGTGTAGATATCCCAGAACTTGACAGGTGTTACAATAATACCACTTGACAAGTGTAATGTCGCGACACTTGAAAGGAAACAACGCAGATGACGCGGATCAGGCTCGAACTTTCGAGCCTGATCCGCGTCATCTGCGCTGTGTCCTTTTAATTATGTACCCACCAAGCGCAAATCAAATTGTGGACGATTCTGGAAGAACCACCAATGCAAGACACATGGGAAGTGCCATCCATTCACGTTTCAGATGTCTGACGATTGTAATGTGAAAGTGCTTAAAGCTTTGAGTGTTAAAATCAAACCCTAAGAGTTAGAATGGGATTAACACCTTGAAAGTATCAGTTTTAACACTTTAGTTTTTAGGGTGTATTGAAAAGCCAGGTTTTGAAGACTATCTAGATGGCACCTTTGAGGGTCGCTGTTGTTCAAGATGAGATGGCGGTCGCTGGAGCTTATGAGAAAAACTGGGAAAGACAGTGAAAGGGAATGTCAAATGTGTAATCTAGGCGTAGTGGAGCGATACCCTGGAACACTTTATATCAGAATGTCCAAAATATCAGTCGAGCAGAAAAAGATTCACCGGGAGTATGATGGGGAAGTGGGATGGGAGAATGAAGGACATGTGGTTGGTAGGTGACACAAAGGAGAGGGTTAGTATGCTTATTGGAGAGATTTAGAAGAATGTGGTACAGGATGTCATCAAAAATTCGTCTCAATGTTGGGAGGAGCGCAGAGGCGTGGGGATAAGGTGGTGGGATAAGGAGGCATTTGGGAACGCTGAGCTAATCAGGGCACTCTCACCATGAGAACCGCGACAAATCAGCGGCTGGCCAAAGTGTTATTATTATTATTATTACATAAAGAATATATGTCGGGATATTCGAAAAACTGCGATGTGTGTTTCTAAAATTTCAACTTGCTGCATTTTTCCAATTGACGCCAATGAAAATTATTTTTAGATTTCTGACAAGACATTTCGCGTATGCGTTGACTAGAAGATAATATTGTTGTATATATCGACAGCTTCCCCCAAGCACAAAAGTCAGGGCTTACAATTAGCAGCAAAGAATAAATTAAACGAAAATTCTCTCGTGGTCATCCTACATTTTTTTTTCCTGATGGTTCTTCAGCTCGACGACACGAGGGACTTGTGATAAAGATAGCCATGATGGCTCCAGATAGCTCTACTTATGTCCGGCTTGTAAAATTAAAAAAACAACCTGGGAGACCCCCACGACGAATAGAAGACACTTTCTAACTAACCCAATGCGTTAGACTTCCGGTATGCCTGCGACATCCCGTGTTAAGACCCAAGTCAGAAACTTTCCAGTCCCACCCATGTCGGGTGTTGTAGCTTCGGCCCTGCTCAATGTTCACATTTATAATTATCATCCTTGTCAAAAGACTAAAACTGTATGGCATTTTAAAAATTGAATATAATTGCGAACATAAGGTTCAGACTCTGTCAAAGTGGGTAGGTTAACCCCCTGCACACTGATGTTGAAGTATCTAAAGTTCAAGGTGCAAATTTTTCCCATAATGCAACTAGAAATTTAACCAATTGAATCTTGTTTGACAGAGCTCATTGAGCTCTGTCAAACAAGATTGAATTGGTTAAATTCCCAGTTGCATTATGGGAAAAATGGCTACTTGAAATTTGGATATTTTGACATCAGAGTGGAGGGAGTTAATAATATTAACAATGGGCAGGGTATACACGTTTACATCAACTACGCTCTGTTTACTCTTAGTCACAATAAACTTGACAAAATATAGCCTCCGGGCGATACGATCAATAACATAGAGAAGACCCTCAGCTGGTGCTGTATGTTTATAACCGACACTCGTCTGAGTAATTATACATTTACGCAAGAGTAAGCAAACCAAATTAAGTTTGCACTAGTAGACATCATTGTAACACAACCTTTCATCATACGGCACCGTATGACATATAACCTCTTGACATATATGGGCGACAGAATCTGCGTATTGCGAAATGATAAAATTAACCATCAACCTTGTAAATCACAGAACATCCATAGAGTAACAGTCATTCCACGCGCAGTTTCTGGAAAAACGCAGGCCCGATTCCAAAATTATATATTTTAGTAGATTTTGTAAGGTTGAAATCGCAAGAACCTGATACCGCGACTGGCGAAGATTATGTGGGTGCTAAGAATCTTGGTAATTTCAAGCTACATTACACTGTGTATATATACGGACGTCGGAAGCAATTTTTTTTTGTATTAGGGTTTAACGACACATTAACAGCAAGGGTCATATCATGTCGGTGACAGTTTTACGGTTGGAGGAAGCCAGTGTACCCGGAGAGAACCACCGAGCAACGACGAGCAGCTGCCAGCTCTCCAACATCGTAACTCTGAATTCTGCATCGCGGCACAGGCAGGGTTAGATTGGTTGAAGACATGCGCACCATCGACATACAGTACGCCTTAGTACACAGCGTCATCGTGTCCCCATGTAGGCAACCGGGGTTAAGTGCCTTGCCCAAGGACACAACGCGGGAGTCCGAATCAGTCGCTGAAATGGTCACTCATCCAACTACTAACCGCGCTCGACGTTGCTTAACTTCGGTGATCTGACGAGAACCGGTTAGCGCGACGCCACCGCGCCCCCACAAACTGCGTTTGATCCGGCTCTATCATGCACGCAGAAAGGGGGTATTATGGCATTAGAGTTGGTTCCATTGTGAAAAAAACGAGAGAAGGTCTTTTAAATAGAGGCACAGGGTAAGGTTAGATTGTATATATAATATTGTTAATCTTTTTTTCTTCTAATGTTAAAACCTTTAATCGCAAGTCACACCCAAATTTAACCGCAACAAAACGGTCATTTATTTACTTTATTTTTGCATTGCGATTTCAACGGCATTTCTAACAAACATAGTATCGTGCCGACAGTTTTATGGGCAGAAGAACCAGCGGAGAACCACCGATTAGCGGCGAGTAACTGTCAAACTCCTCAATGTACTAACTCCACACAAGCAAGGTAAGCACCGGTTGAAGGCATGTGTACCTTCGACGTGCAGTTGGCCTCGGCACACGGAGTCACCATGCATTTTCTTGGTCATTTGGGATTAAGTGTCCTGCCCAAGGACACATCGCAGAGGAAGCGGGCCAGAATCGAACCTACCAACTTTCAATCTTATGTTCAGTCCTCTAACCCATGAACTCCATCACCCCCCTCCCCCCCCCCCCCCCCCACCCCCTTCAAAAAAAAATATACAACAATGCCTATAGGAACTTATTTAACACTTCGAGACTTTAATTATCCTGACGTTCAAACGTCACTGGGAATTCAGTTTCTTCAACGTTTTTACAAAATGTGATTATCTGGTTGAGGGCTAGATTATTTTTGGTGGTCTGAATTTGTTATTCAAAACTTGTTTTATTACAAATTATTGGAGAGTGCCTGTGGGCACTCTCCAATAATTTGTAATAAAACAAATTTATTAAACAGAATATTATTTCCATTTGACTGAATATGAAACTAAAGCAAGGAAAGTGTTGGCTTTTGCTCTGGTATTCTCATTTTTGAAAGCTTGGATAGTGGCTTCTAACACTCTACAAGATAAGAAGTCTTGACAGCAGGATTATATTAGTATTTTAAGTTGCGATAACATATGGCTCAACGGTTGTCACTGAGCACTCACTATTCGAGAGAAAATAGGAATTGAGGTTAAAACTTTAAAAAAAATCGAAAATAATAACAAAACAAATGACCACAAAGTATCAACGCGCTGTTTGATTTCGTACGTCATAAGACGTACAAAAGTATCAAAAGTGTCAAAAAGCACACGAAAAGTTTCCGCTGATGGAGCTCCAGAAGGATCATCAGCTGATATTCTGCTTGTGCTTCTTGGAAATTCATGTTTTATAATTCAAGATATTTAGAAGTTCAAGATCACTTTTACCAACCATAGCCATACATTTACCGTAAAACTCCACTACATCTGTGATTTCTCAGGAATTATTCCTTGCTTGGTAAGAGAGAAGCCGTGAAAATTACAGTTCCACCTGCGCCTACCCAATTCTTGTGCACTCTTGCACTAACTGCTGGACTTAGTTCAAGTATCCATATCCAAAAATTCACAAGTCGTGTCCAGCTCATAACTTTTGGTTACCTTGAAGGATATTAATGATACTTGGTATTAATGTTGCCCACCACCAGAGGGTGTGTCGCGAATAAGTTTTGTTGGAATGCCTGTCTGCGAGGTCAGGGTCACAGAATTACTTCAAGTTTACATACCCCCTCATCCAAATCCAAGCAGAGAGTGTGTCGCGAATAAGGTTGGAAAGCCTTCTACAAGGTCAAGGTCACAAACTTAGTTCAGGTTCACATACCCATATCCAAATATATACAAGTCGTGTCCGGCTCAGAATTTTTGATGGCCTTGAAGGATATTAATGATACTTGGTATTAATGTTGCCCACCACCAGAGGGTGTGTCGCGAACAAGGATGGTTAGAATGCTTGTCTACAAGGTCAAGGTCACAGACTTAGTTCAAGTTTACATATCCCACATCCAAATCCAACTATAACAAGTCGTATCCGGCTCAGAACTTTTGATGACAGTGAAGGATATTAATGATACTTGGTATTAGTGTTGCCCACTATCAGAGAGAGTGTCACGGGGTTATTCTTGGCCCCAAGTTGGGACTGGCCTCATCTAGTTTAGCAGTCAACAGCGGCCAAGCAATAGACCAGGAATAAAGAATGAAAGTCAACTATACTCTAAATTCAGCTGGGTTATAAATTAACCCAAATCAACTGGGTTGAGTGAATATGAACCCATTTGGGTTCATATTCACTCAACCCAGCTGATTTGGGTTGATTTTTAACTAGAGCTGTAGGTTTTTAAATTTCTTGTTCGGTTTCGGTTTTTGGTTTTTCAGGTGGAGAAAAACCTCGGTTCGGTTCGGTTTTCGGTTTGTTCATGAGGCCAAGTAAAATTCAATAAAACTCATTCTTATGTCCAGAGTCATAACTGAATGGTAGTGAAATGGAGTGAAACTCAATGAATGCCTGAAATAAGCTATAATACATGAAGAATCAGGAAGGCCAATATAATAATTACCTAAATATACAGAACTTTTATTGTGCTTGGCCATTTTTCGAGGTCTGACACCTACACGCAACTTGAGGAAAGCTGCAAACACAACTAAACTGAAATGTCGGAAATTCACAGAATGTAGCCATCCCAGAGTAGTGAGAGTACCCAGACAATGCCAATGGCAGTGTCAGGGTACTCTCACTACTCTGGGAAGGCTACATTCTGTGAATTTCTGCAGCAAGAGCTGGCAAGAGAGTATTTAATAAAAAACGAAAAACCCAAGATTACGGGATGTCGACGGTTTCGGTTTTTTAAAAAAACTAAAAACCTCGGTTCGGTTTCGGTTAACCTACAGCTCTATTTTTAACCCAACTGATTATAGAGTATACAAAATACGAATTTCAATAATGCTGATCTTTCACCCGTTGCGTCTGTTGGAGAAACTACCCCATTGGAGATATACTGACTTATTTTTCTTGCTTGTCTCTCGGAAATTATTAAGTTTTAGTTCTTTCAGAATCGACTTCATGCCATTGGTGGACGATATTTGAACGAACCTTCATAATAGTTTGATTTGTCTGCTGTTACTATTGTCGCCTAAAATTTAGTCTTCTCATTCGTCATTTATATAGAAAGCTTCTAATTGCACAAAATAACGCCACTTCGCTGTGTCGACATATTTTTCAGCATCCTTTTTGATCACACTGCTTCAAATAAATAGAAAGCGCGAGCGCTCATGAAAACTAAATATTTGTTTCGGTCACTCATGAGATAATTTTCGGTATCCACTTAAGAACACAAGATATTCTTTTTATTATACGCTTTTTATAAGAATCTTATCATTCCGATCGATAATTCCAATCGTTTCAACCTTGAATTAATGCATGAAAGTAAACAACTGATGCGCGTTGATACGCGTTAGTGATTTGATCGATACTCGGAACAGGAAGCGTCTTGCGATCTTATTCAGCTGGCGGGTTTCATGCATCATTTCAATGTGAATACTTCTTGAATTATTGCTGGAAATGATCGGTATCCACTCAAAAACACCAGATTGTCTTTTCATTATACGTTTGTAGAACAAATTGATCATTTCCAGTGACAATTTGACTTGTCTTCACCTTGAAGTGATGCTTTGAAAGCCGCCATTTGGATTAATACTGTGAAAGTAAAAATTTCTATATCTTCACAGTGAGAGATACGATTTCTATCTTTCCGCAATTTTTCGGTTGTCTATCGTTTTGCGTATAATAAATTTGATCTATCATGCACTTGGTCACCATGATAACTATATTCCCTACTCACCTTGAATACAATTTAGATGTTTTGAATCGTCTTAAGAAGACTTCATATATTAGAGACACCTAAAGCAAGCTTTGTGTTTGCTGCTGTATCTAATTTCTTTGGTCATAACGTTAACGATGTTATAATGATGTTCAAAAAAACATAATTGAAAATAAAATAGTGTTCAAACTAAATACTTTGTTTTTATTTTATTTTCGTTCGTTTTTCTTCCGCCAGAACAAATCGTATTCCCACTCACACTCACCGAAAATGGTATTCCACACCCGGCATCGAATTTCACTCTCAGCGATGACAGACTATTTTTTTATTTTTCTTTGGCAGGCTTGGATTTCTGAAAAATCCAGGGTGGCAATAAATCGCTCACCTGGAACCTGGAACCTACTTAGGCGAGCAACTTGCTCTCCTGAAATAGTTTTCACTTTTTTGCTTCACAAAGATCTTCTAACGACTTAGTTAACCCCCTGCACATTGATCTCAAAATATCTAAATTTTAGACAGAAAAAACTTCCCATAATGCAACTAGAAATTTAACCAATTCAATCTCGTTTGACAGAGCTCATTGAGCTCTGTCAAACGAGATTGAATTGGGTAAATTTCTAGATGCATCATGGGAAAAAACAGCTTCCTGAAATTTTGGTATTTTGACATCAGAGTGAAGGGTGTTAATACCGGGTTGGGTAATTTCTCCTTCGAGTGCATTCAAGCCAATCAATCTTAAATGTATTAATAAAATGTTAATGAATGAACCTGTATTCATTTTTTTTTTTACTATCCCCTCCACCCCAGTGTGGTCAGATCGCGATCAAGAAGTTCAGAGGGACTGGTACATGTAGTGGCCGACACACACATGTACCCAGCATATTCTGCACACACGTTCCATGGTCCGTCACCATCGAAAATAGCTGAAAGTAGGTGAGCAAAAAAAAAACGCTTATGCCGGATTAAATTGCGTGAGCAGTTAGGGAAAGCTAAAAATCGCTTGCGTCAGAATTCCATGACTGCTTTGGGTCATCTTTTGAAAGTAACCACAATGAATTATAAAGGGTTGTTTTGGAAAAACAAATAAGGAGAAAATAAAATTAATACAAACGTTCACTGTTCGGATTCGAGTACGATTTTATCTTCTCGTGGGCTGCGCGGATTATTTCACTCGGCTAACGCCTCGTGAAATAATCCTCCGTGCGCCCTGTTCATGGATAAAAATCATACTCGAATCCGAGCATTGAACTATTGTCTATTTATTATAAGCTGTCTAATAAGATGCCGGAAAATGTCAAAAAATATTTTTCGCTATCTATTGTCACAATAAATAGAAGAGAATATCTCTTCTAGGGTAACGCTCATAACGCTCCGGTGTTTCTCCATGTCAGATTGTGTGCCAAACTGTTGTATTCTGATTTTCACCATCTTGACTTCTGCAAGAGAAAATCTGTCAATGCGATAGCAAACAGTTGCGATTTTCTTGTTTAAAAGTGTAAATATTTTCGATAATCTTTCTGAATGGGTTAAACATAAAACGTAAAGATAGGTATATGATGGACCCCGAAAACAGATCGGCAATAATTCAAACGCTGCCAAATTGAGCATGAAAGTTTAATGTCCATTAGGGAGCATTTGTTTAACGCCACATGGGCTATCTGATAACCGATCAAAGAGGTATTCTTCTGTTGTCATTATCGGGGGTTTGAATTAGCGATTGTTCACGGGTAATTTGAACGTAAACAGTTTAATCGTGTTCTGGCCGTTCCACACAATCATTAAAATGTTTAGTTGTTTCAAAAGAGGCATATCTTACCAAGCCAGATCTCCGATATATGTTGCCAGACATCACAGAACACTAGCTCATAATAATAAAAGTGTACACGAAATGTCAAGCGAGTCGAACTCAAACAAAATACGCATTAATATCTCTATCCATATCGAATTACAAAGCACTCGTTAAATCAGAATTAATACGTTTAAACTTTGCGTTTCGACTCTATAAAAAGTGAAGCAGAATTCTGAGGGGCAGTTGGTCTGAGGGCACTCAGAGAAGGTCCAAGTTTAACCTTGGTCGTCTTGGGTCATAGGCACCGAGATTGAAAGTCCGCGTATTGTCGTAACCCTGTGAGGGTTGTAAAGGAACTGACAGTAGTTTGTTAACAGTTGCGAACCGTAGTGGCATAGTTGCCAAAAAAGTAAAAGCTGTAACGTTGAGGTCTAGAAACCGTATTAAGAGCTTAAGTGCTTGAATAACTCGCGAGATAAGATAGTTTTAGGCGGTGCGAAAATTGGTGATGTTGAGAACACTTTGCAGAATATTGTTATGTAAGCTTTGTTAAGTATATATCTGAAGGTGATGAATAACTTAACCCCGTGAGAGCCAGGCAAGGCGCAAAGTGATCGTGAACTGTGGTAGACGCCGATTGAATTGTGATTGAACTGTGAGAACGCTGATAGAGTCACACAAGCAGAACATTATATGTGTTAAGCCCGAAGCCCGAATGACTGTGAAGTTAACCCTGCGAGGAGAAAGCAACGAGAAGTGAATAGACACTTTGTATGTATTACAAACCGTGAGAAAATGAAGATGACATGAGGTTGATCCAGCGGACACAGCTGGCAGTGGAGACGTCGAAGGCCCTAAAGAATAAACTTTTATCCACGTAATTAGTGTATTCTTATGGATAATTTTGTGAGTAATTTGTTTCATATTTTATTTCTTCGTTCATGTAAATAAATAATCTTTTCAGTGAATTATCGTTGATCACCCTTTGGCGTTGTAAGCCACAGGCACCTTTAGGAATCCTAAGAGTCCCAAGCGGAGAGGGCATTGATAAGGTGGCAAGGTTTACGTTCGAACTGGAGTTCAGACGACAGTCACTGGCTGTCGGCTGAGCACTGATAAGAACATAAATTTTCCTCCATCATTTCGAACATCACATTAACCCCTGTAATACTGCGATAAAATCAAATTGACCAAGTACACAAAGATTTTGATTATTTTTTTAAAATCGAACTGTCCCGGCATTCACTTGAGTCGAAATGTACCAAAAATTGAGATATCTCGAAACCGAAACAGGGTCAAATCGAGATTTGTTTCAGATTTGGTTATTAACCCTATACCCAACGAATCGCCCGCATCCGCCCGCGTAATATGCAAATTCAGCAGTTGAAAAAATAATATTTTTTCAAAAAATTTCAACAAAACCATATCATGTGACCCCTCGTTGGAACGAGCTCGACGAGCTCGTTCCAACGAGGGGTCACTTGATATGGTTTTGTTGAAATTTCTTGAAAAATTTAAAAAAATGATATTTAAAAATAATAAATTTTGATATCGTCTGCGTTGGGTAAAGGGTTATATCCACTGGATTAGAAACTAATTCTTTTCCAACAATGTTTAGTCTATATATCATGCAACGTGAAATCAAACTGATACCCCAGTCGAAAGCGCATTTAATCCTGCTGAATGTAGAATCACAAACCAGTCTAAATATTTTAAAATATTGCCATTGGGCCAATATAAAAGGCCAACCGAAGATAGGTTCAATTTTCCAAAGCTCTCCCTGAACCACAATCAATCATGATAGGCGTATTGGAAGACGTATTGTTGGAAGAGTCGGTCAAAATTTGCTCTCATTTTTATGTCCCCAAGAACCTCTCGGGCGCATTATGTTTTCACCATGTTCGTCAGGTGTCCGCCTGTTAACTTTTGGTTTCCGTCAAATAACTAAAGAACCGCTTATTTGATCAAAGGGTGCCTTGTGGATGACTAGACAATGCTTCCTTTCGATTTTGGTCCAGTTAGCCAATTCATTATGGCCGCCGTAGCAGCCATATTGAATTTGGTTTCCATCCAATAACTAGTGAATGCTGACTCGAATCATTTTTATTTTTTAATTATGCATTATTGGTGTCTAGTGGAAGCTTCCTTTCGATTTTGGACCAGGCAGCTGAACCAAGATGGCCACCAGTGGCCAATTCATAATGATTTCCATGGCGGCCATCTTGAATTTGGTTTCCGTCCAATAACAAATGAATACTGGCTCGAATCAATTTCAGTTTTTGGTTATGCATTATTGGTGTCTCGAGGAAGCTTCCTTCTAGTTCGGTATGGCCGTCATGGTGGCCATTTTGAATTTTGGTTTCCGTCCAATAACTACTGAATGCTGACTCAATTCAGTTCAAAAAAAAAAATTGTTTATGCATTATTGGTGTCTAGGTGGAGCTTCCTTTTGATTTGGTTATGCCCCCGAGAGACTTACCAACCCTTTTATGACATCGTCGGGGGCATATGCCACGCTTTGCGTTGCTCTTGTTTCAATGACCTTACCTGGAGCCAATACTAAAATTTTTTACAATTGTATTTTCTAGAATTGTATTTTTCACATAATAACCTTAATATAACTGACTAAAATAAATCATTAGCATTAGTAAATTGCCAGATCTTTGAAAATGCTAATGGTCCATTTTAACCCATTTATAATCACAACTAGAAAATACAATTCTAGAAAACACAATTGTAAAACTTTTATAGTATTGGCCCCTGCTTAGGATCTGCCTTGATGTTTTCCTTGTTTCTCACTTTTTGAAACCATTCTAATAATTTCAGTACATTAGTTTAAATACAGTGTGTTGTGCTGTGTTGTTTTAAAAGAATATACCTGCCGGTAACGAGGTTATTCATTAAAGATAGAGTTGGAATCAATCGCCACTCCACTTCTTCTAGGGCTGAAACGGTTGGCTCATTTTCACAACCGACTAACCGAGAGCTATAACCGGTTAATATCCGGTTATCCGTAGCCATTATTTCACCGAATCTGGTATCAAAACTATAGGAATTGGAAAGCAATATTCTCAGAAACTATTCCGTAGTGTGTATACAAACGAACGTTGTCGAGTACTCGACAATGTTCGTTTGTATACACACTACGGAATAGTTTCTGCGGTTACTCAGTACTCACGGAAATTGTCGATCATTAACGAACTCTTGTAGCCAAAGTCGATTATGTTCCAAAATATACACCGCGGCTTCGATATGTATCTGTCCCAAAGGAGAAGCGGCAGATTTACTACCTTTTAACGGTGGAATGGCGATCACTATCGATATTTCGGATAACCGGTTGACGTTTTTTCAAATCGGTTAGGTAGGTAACCGGTTTCAAATCGGTTATCCGGTTCATCATTTCAGTACTAACTTCTTCCGCACAACAGTTCCCAAACTAGAAAACATAAAACTGAACTCGTGGGGGAAACCGAGTACCCATGCGGTGAGAACCAACCACTGGCACATGAAACTAAGGAATTTCGTTTTAATGGCCAAAAATGCAAACGCTGGGGTTCAAATTGCATTAGTAGAAGATATAGGCACTAGCAAAGTATCGTTACTTTGGCACAACATCACCCTCCAGTCAGCACAAGTGTGTTGGTGTGTGTCTCGTTCAAGGACATGAATCAATTTGAAGGGCGTGTATCAAATTCGAATTAAATATTGTACATTAAATGGCTGCACTGCCAAAAGAAACATGTATTAATGTGTCTGTATAGTTTGCGAGTGTTTATGTCCATTTGTCCTTACGGTGCGACAGAACAGGATAATTCATTGTGAGTGATCTAACTTAAAAAGTGCCCGACGGAAGTGATATCTTCTAAGAAAATTTTTTCTTTTTGAAAAACTGTAGAAATATTTTATTCAGTCGAAGTGTCGTTGTAGAATCTCTCAGAAAACATAATCCACTGGCCAGAAAAGCGCCAATTCAAACGACGCGGTTGCTTGAAGACGGCAATTGAATATCTAAAACAAAAATTTAAAAATATTTACATATGAATGGCGACTTTTTGCAGTTACGTTTGATGAACGATTAATCAGTGGTTAGACGGGTTGTTCTTACACCAGCCCAAACAGTTTCGTTGAACTTCCTGAATGACATCTATGATTGTGTTCGCTCAGAAAAAAGTTATGACAGTTGATAAAACAGGAGAGAATGGCATACAGTAACCGCACGTAATGTCACCGTTATCTTGTTGGGTTTCAGTTCGATAGTGGAAAGCTTCTCGTTTGCTTTGTGGAACATTTTGTGCAACAAACAGAATTATTACGCAGAAGGCGAAGAAGAATTCGAACGGTGAGTAATGCAGCGTGCCTCACTTAACTGGTATAGTTTTAGACAGGTATATTCCGGTTTTGATCTGAGGTAGGTACCGCAACATAAAGGCTTCACATTCTGTAGACAGTGGCGTGACCAGGGGGGGGGGGGGGGGGGGGGTTGGGGGGGGGGGGGGTGGGGGGTGGGGGGGGGGGGCACTTCCCTTCAAAGTTGGTCATCGAAATATGACCAAAAATGGCATAAAAATCGTAGGGGGTAAGGACCATGGGCGTTAGGTTGTAGATTTGTAGATTGCTTGTCCTAATATCTGTGTCGGTGGAAAGGTGGACAGTCGTCAATACATGAAAAACCTCAAAATATCCGCTCAGATGCAAGGAGATGGGGTTTTTTGAACCCTAGAATTCAAAATTTTTCTACCACATGGTTCGGCCTGTGGTAGAAAAATTTTGAATTCCAGGGTTCAAAACCTCAATCGACGACCCTTGAGCCTCCCTCCCCCCCCCCCCCCCCCCTCCCCAATATCGGACACATTTATTTTCCTCTAGTGGAAACCCTGATTATTGTTGCCTTGGTTATCTAGCTCAAACTTTAGAGACGCAAAATTCTGAGATGTGAAGGCTTGGAAAGCTTTTCCCGCACATACCACCCCCCTCCCCACCCCCCATTAAAATGGAGCTAAGCCAGGCTCTCCGAGTTTGTCCCCCCACTTGCTTTGGGCTGTCTACGAAACTGTCTGTAGATGTACTTCGTATTATCTTTGAAGTGATATTATGTTGTCTGAAGAGAATGAATAACGAATTGGTGTTGGATAGGCGAGAGAAAGCTCCCCAGTCGAGGGCCTTTAGGCCCGAGACAGGGTGCTTTCTCTCTTCTATCCAACATCAACGAGATATTTATCCTATTTAAAAAGTTTTTGTTATTGGATAGTTCAATAGATGTAAAATAGCCAATATTAACTGTTGGATATACAAGTATCCAACTATTAAGCATGGGATAGTCATACTATGCAGGGGCGGCGGAACCGGGGGCTGGGTGGGGTGGGGGGGGGTCTTCAGCCCCTCCACCTTTTTTGCCGGGCCATGTTTTTTGTATGCATATATTTTAACACAGCCAATGACTGGTGAAACAAGGGGCGGATCCAGAGCCTTCCCCATATTTTCTCCAGCTATGTTTCTCTTGTACTGGTTCAGTTTCGATGAATTTCGGATCAGTTTTTGCAGTAAGTGGCAGCAAACGCTAAAATGTATACAGTCTGTTAATAAATCGGTTAACTGAAGTAGATCGTAAGCTTACAGACAAACAAGTACCAAAACCACCCCCAGACAAGATAATCCATAGACAGTATCATTTCTGTGAACGTCTGGTAAAACACACAAGTGAGGTCTATTTATCAGCTTTGGTCGTTACGACTAGAGCTGATAAACAGACCTCACCTGTATGCTTTACCGACGACAGCCCCCCCCCCCCCTCCCCCCCCCCAACTTTGAAAATCTTTCCGCCGGCTCTGCTATGTACCAATGCATAACAATGGCTGACGTCAGTAAAAGTTTTTAAGTTAGGATTTCCTTTGTTACAAACTGTCAGAAGGCACAGATGTGTGAAAAAATGTTGATGGTCAAAATAATTTAGCACACTACCAGTTGATAATATTGTCTGACAGCATTACTCTTCATATAACTTCTTAACGTCTAACCTTTTACCATTATTGCAAATCTAACCTGCTCATTGAATATCAGTAACAGAGGGAATCTCCGTTGTTTGAGTGAAACACTATCGGAAAAATTGTCAAAATACCGACAACCCAATATTACCCGCCTTTACAGACCTCTTTGGCCTACTTACCACCAATAAACACTGTTCGCGCTGTCGGGTGCCAGTGGTGCCAATTGAACTAAAATAGTTTGGCACAAAAAATACTGCATTTGGCACCAAATATATACTAGATGGTCTCAAACGCTCTGTGTTTTTTTTTTTATTTCAATGCGTCGTTTTCGATAAAACTGCTGTCTGATGACAAAGGCGATATAAAATTCACGCCTGGCCATTAATCTTTAGGTAACAGACATAATCATGGTTCTTTGTTTTTCAGTTAACCCTTTACCTAACGAATAGCCCGCATCCGCCCGCGTAATATGCAAATTCAGCAGTTGAAAAAATATTATTTGTCAGAAAATTTCAACAAAACCATATCATGTGACCCCTCGTTGGAACGAGCTCGTTCCAACGAGGGGTCACATGATATGGTTTTGTTGAAATTTTTTGAAAAATTTAAAAAAATGATATTTAAAATAATAAATTTTGATATCGTCTGCGTTTGTGTAAAGGGTTAACTGAATTAACTGTTTATCCATTTAATCTGATTGTTAACAAAACATTTCTTCGTTACTTATTTTTTTTTTTATCTTGCTTAATCCTTTTAATATTTTTCTGAAAGATAATAAATTATTCGCCACTTGTTTATTTCGAGTGAATCAACTGTGAGTAAATAATAATGAAATGATTTTGTAAACGTTAATAATAGCCATTTATTTATTTATTTATTTATTTATTTATTTATTTATTTATTATCATTTTAGTAGGTTTTTTTACTAGAATACTTAGAAGAATTGGGTAATACTAAAGTAAAATATCGCACTTTGAGTGCACCAACGAAATGCACTGCAGTTGACGCATTCTTGCACTCAAAAATCGATGCACGGTCAATTCATTTACAATCAGATTCTATTTGGTACTGAAATCATTCATTTGGCACCAAAACAGTGATTTGGAATCCAACAAAAATTTCACTTGACACCAACAAATTTGGGCGTGCATGAACACTGCCAACA